>DWAP01001991.1:0-14380 GCA_018230625.1 Heliconius eleuchia
AGTCTCTGGCGTAATTCGAGACATTGCTTGTGAAGTTGCGGAACTCAACGCCGCAATTACTTTATACTAATTGACAGTGTGATAAAATTAAAAAATAGGACAACCTCGAGTTGATTTCTTCTACCGAGGGTTCCGTACTGTAATCGGAGATCTCGAGCTTTTTCTGAAATCAGTCAGAGCCCTTTCATCTGATACCTCACTTAAACTAGCGGCTTCAGTACCAAATTTAGGCCAGTTTTAAGGTTATTATTTTTTAAGATTTAATCACAAATGTATAGTTTTCAAATTGTTCCTGAACTAGTACTACCCGAAGATGCTGTCAGCGGAACTCAACACCACGCTTATCTAATTGCAAATAGCCCATTAAATAGCAAATCACCCCAAAAGCTATTTTGCTTTCAACTCCAAACTATCGTTTGCTTAGGACCGGTAGAATAATAAAATAAATATTTAGTATAATGATGTAGAGTAAAATTTTATTATATTTACTATCGTACTTAACTCCAACAATGATAGCTACATTCATTAATAGTGGTTTTGTTTGTCTTTTTCGCTTCACGCTGTGTGCACCTTAAGGCACCAAATTCTTTGTTTTCTTCCCGTCGTCTCAGTAAGCTACATGTTGAGCGGATTTCAATGCTCTAGTTTCCAAATGATGAACTGATAGTAAAAGTTATTTGACGTTCAAAAAGTTTATAAAATTATTGGTTTTTGATTTTTACTTTGCCTATATTTAGTAATTTCTATAGGACCATGGCAGTTAGCATTTTATACAACTGATATTGTATTGTTTGAGGCCATCGTTGGCACAAGGTTGTGAATGTAACGCAACGGTTGTGGATTCGATTTCTATTCGGGGACTGAATTATTATTTTTTAATATTTTCATTTCTTCGGCCTGGTACCAAGGCAAAAAGCTCAGCGTAGAGTTCCACCACTGAACTCACAATGCCTCGAACATTTCAGAGGAAAGGACTCTGCCTACCCAGCTATATAAAATAAACTGATATAATACGTGAAAAATTATCGAATTAGCGGATAAGCTTTATGTAGGCTTTAGTTGAAATCTCGCGCTTAATCTTCCATCCATGAACAAAATCCCCTGCCATTTCCTTATAATGGCCCTATTATTACTCTTCGACATGCGTCGATCACGATTAGGTTCGCTTCGATCGTATATTTAATGTTCTAATATATTATAGTATGTGTTTCATAGTTTCACGCTGTATCCCGCATAAAGCAGGATTGGCGAAGGGACCTGGGAACTTAGTTTAAAGACATTCAAAAGGTTTCCATTAAGACATTTCCGTTTCCGTGGTGAGTGACAAAACTTAACGCCGCGCTATGCCTCAATAGTATGGTATAATAATGTTATTGTATTAGTTAATCTTGCTATACTCCTCCGTCCGCGTAATTTTCTTAAAAAGGGGACAACATTTTTCACGTACAAATATATATCTATATATATCTATCTATATCTATATAGTACAAGATAACCTAGATACATCCTAACAAGGCCATGTCGGCACTACATCACTTCACCAACAAAATGAAGAAAAATAAGAAAATCTAATTTGTAAATACTCTGAAACATCAACGTTTACAAATGAAACCTTAAATCGTTGGTAATTTCTGAGACATTTTCAGAAATTATTTATCGCGAAGAGATCGCAACGTGGCCTGTTCCGCTTTTAAATTTTAATTATTCTTCATTTGTTACAGCTTAAGAGAGATTTTTTTTGTTTCGAAATTCGCCTTTTTTAAGCGGAAAGCGAAAAAAAGCGATGATTGAGTGAAATTTTGCCGTGTTCTGTGAAGTTTGTGGCAATTAAATCTGTATATTAAATTGTAATATGAATTAAGGGCTATAGTCTGTCGTATTTGGTGCAGAGAAATAAGTAAATGAGAAGTCTTGGCGTAGTGCTAAAAGCATATGAATGTAAGAGCGACAGTTGTAGGTTCGATTCTGCGAATTAATTTTTTTTATTTATATTTTTATTTCTTCGCTATGATAACGAGGCAAGTCGTGAGCTCCATCACTTGACATAAACTGCCTCGGAATTTCGGCGTATCTGGGAAACGTAGTGACTTAACACCAGGATCGTTCATATTCTGCTATATGAAGGATAAATCGTGAAGCTGAAAAAAATACTCAATGGATAAGTAATCTCTTAATAGATTGGCTATTTTATTTTAATTTTAGAAAGTGTTACACCCTTGTAACCCTGCGCTTCCCATTGCGATTGTAAACGTGGTTTTGGCTCGACTCTCATTCGGGGTATGAAATATTTAATATGAGACAAAACGCAGCGTTAAATTCCGCCACTCAACTGAGCCTCAAGAATTCAGCGCAAAATCTAAAACGGATATCTCTTAACAAGAACGGAGTGCCTTAACACTAGGTTCCCAGGTTACAATGCTACATGAAGGAAAATAATATAGTTAATAAAATATATGAAAGCAATTTAAGAAGCAAATCGAGTAAAATGCACCGTCCGCTCAATTTCGTTTGGCTTCATGACAACGGATTCCAACGACTGCCATTACCGTCGGTGAATATAATGACGATTTAATCAACCATTATTTTTAACTATTTGCTACTCTGAAACGTTATTCATTGAACCTGTTCAGATTGTCAGTAAATGGGTACTCTATAGATTCAATAGGCAAATTGTTGGTTAAATTTGATCTATTTATTGTTAAATTGAAGAGTTAGTTTGGCTGAACGCTCTAATCTAAGGAACTATTGGTGCGGAATGGAAGCATTGTTTTTGTGTAGATGTATTGAGAAAAGCTATATAGACATTGTAAGTGCGATCCAAGTTAGCTGCAAGTGAAAGCTAGTACATAGGGACTAGGTAGAGATATTTTAATGTAAAACCTTATTCCATGCTATAGATAGACTTGCCTGCAGAGTAGGACTTAACACTGTGTCTTGTTCAATCAGATTAGAAAAACAAATATATTATAAAAATATGTTCAATTAAAACTGATAGAGCCAATATCTGACGTTGGGTTCTGGGTTCGGTTGCCATTCAGCGTAACGTAAGTTTTATTTCATTTCCTCGCATTTCATTTCAAGCAAGACAAAACACGGTTCTTCCTGCCTACCCTGCAGCAACATAAACACATCAACCAGAACCTGACCACATACAAATAACACGACAAACACGCATTTTTTGTTATCTTTCCCACTATATTCATTTACGTCGTATCTGTTTAACTTTAATTATGCCAGGATCTAATTTAAGTTTTACAAAAGTTGTTTTCCAACAAGATAAAGTGCAGACTGAGACTGCGGGCTGCTGTTACTTTTGCTTAAAAATCTTAATCTACTCTCAAGTTTTTAAGTTATTTTTTTATGATGGCCCTTTAATAGTGCAAGTTGGATGAATTCATAAGAATTTGAAATTTATAGTTACTGAGATATTATTAAGGAAACGTATAAAAATTTAAACGTAGCGGCACTCGAATCAGCGCCTCTTGGAAGCAGAACGTATGGCTTAATGGTCAGAGTGCGTGGTCGGTTTCCAGGAGGCATGGGTTTGAGACTCACTACGTTCAAATTCTTATACGTTTTCTAAATAAGTATTTTTCTTTCCTAAATGTGGAATAATACTTAAAAATGTTATAAAAAATACTGAGATATTGTGTGCAAATTTAGTGGTATTTTTTTTTTACCTTTCTATGCATTCCGCGTTTGTTGATTGAAACCACCAGTTAGTGTGTTGAGTTGCAGAACACAACGCCGCGCTTTTTGTTACCGGAGTGAAAATAGCTTAATCTAGGAAAAAAACAGTGAAATGCTGTGTCGCTGTGACACTACGTTTGTTCAATTTAATATACATCTGCTCTCCACTTCCCGCCAAATTCTGGTGCATTGTGTGTTGAGTTGCGAACTGAAAATATTAAATATTTCATTGCGCGTATCTTTGTGCACTCCGATCCTCGTTCATTCGTACATCCTTTGTTGCTTAAACACAATGTCACAATTTTGCAAGACCTAAAAATAGATACATTTATTTCAACAGCATCATTATTTAAGACCTATTTTTATTATTTTTTAAATAATATTCTAACCTAACAAAGATACCTAATATCAGGATGTAAGGATACCACTTCTGTATTTCGGATTGTCTTTTGACGGTTGACTCCAAATGACTATCAAATATAGGCAGGAATACAAATTTTGTTAGATGTTTCTTTTTTATTTATCACATTTCATATAATAATAGACAAGAGGTGAAAAATATTTAGTGACAATTTATTCCGTTCCAACAGACAGCCTATAAATCATAAAGATCAAAAACGTCCACGAACTCCACCGTGCTATTTAACTCGGATGTCCTTTGTAATTGAAATCATGGCCATTGAGACTTCACAAACAAGCCCAACGAAATAAAGGCTTTTGTTTGGATCGCGGGCACTCATGAAAGAAAAAATGATAAGAAACCCGATCTCTACTTAAGAGTGAGAGACGTAAAGCTAGATGTATAGGTGAAGGACAGCGCTTGAATGTAATTCGATGGTTGTAGGTTCGTTTCTAAATCGGTTAAATGATTTATTTACATTGCCCACACAAATAATGTTAAGAATTAGATTCTAAAATGGAGAATGTGGTGCCTGGGCACCACGGAGAATCTGGACTGGAGATTCTAGTTGTCTACCCTGCTATATGCGGGGCAGAACTCGGCGGAAAATGGGGAACGGCAGTGTCTTAACGGGCTAACCAGCCTTCTGCCTACCTTGCTGTGTACGGAATACAGCGTAGAATTATAAAAAATAAAAAAATATTTATATTGTAAACTACCTATCAAAACCTATGTTTCTATGAAAATACATTGTACCATTGCACTAAGTATATACTACGAAGCCATAATAGCTTTTATTAAAAGTCGGAGAATCTTTATATCTAAAACTATTGATTAAAAAGATCTTAGTTAAAACACGCCGTTCTCTAGTTTCCTTCTATTGTTTCACCAATACATACACGCATACCTTAGCTAGAAAATAGGCGCTAATCTCAATTATTTTTTGAGCTGGATAGTCCACGTTGGACAGTCGCGTAAGACTTATAAGGCTATATTACATCAATTAAAAAATTCTATATAGCCCATTTTACTTGCAATCAGAATTGAACTGAATACCATCGTGTGTATACTGAAACTGAACGACACTGTCTATATATTTTTCTTCTTCTAAAGCAACGAACATATAGTTTGTAAGTCATAACTCCGAAGTGATACAACTCAAAGTGAATTGAAAAAGGTTTTTAACGATATCCAACACGCCAAGGCTCGAAATAGCTTTGCGCTGCTTCTATCCATTTTGTAGGTACTTTTATTAAAAAAGTTAACTATAAAATATTTTTATTGAAAAATAGTTGTTTTATCGGAGCCTTATCCGCCGTGGTTAGTTGAAAATTATTAACATTTGTATTCTCGATAGCGGAGGTAACTCTAACTCTGATCTTTGGTAAAATAGGGATACGTGTAATAATATTTTTGTGGTTTCAAACGAGTAGTTCCTGAGGTTATAACAGCAATATTTCAACTTTTAAAATAGCCAAAGCGGAGAATGGAATAATTTATGACTAAATATTTTATATTTCTTGCCTATTATTGCAAGAAATGTGTGAAAAAAAAGCAGCTAACAAAATTTGTATTCCTGCCTACGTTTGATACCCTCCTCGTAGTGACGTGACGTCACAATCGTCAAAGGACCATCCGACAAATGCAGAAACGGCATCCTTACGCCCTGAATACTAATTGAGCATGATTTATTATAGTGTCGTGATGGATTTATAAAGAATTTATTTTAATTTTAGAAAAAAAAAAGAGGTTTGATTAAGGTTTACTTAACTTGAAGTTTACTGTTTAATTATTTTTTGGTCGGTTAAATAATCCGTCTTCAGAAGATCGGTCAACGTGTAAGGTAACGATCATGCCAGTTTATATATTGGATGGAAATCAAACCCACAACTGCCACGTTTTCAGACAGACGATGTCCGACAGATGGCCTCTATTTATTCTTTTTTTTTTACCATCATGTAATTTTCGAGACATTGCCAGTAGAGTGGTGGAACTCAACGCCGTGCTCTAACTTGTTACCATAGAGTCGACACTACAGAGCGTGTCTGCTCACAACGGCCAATTTTTGTATTTTATATATAAAAAAATATATTATATGAGAGCCGATAGCACTTAAGTAGTTTGTTTCATTATAAATATATTTAAATTAAATAAATTGGACGCTATATTGAGAGGTTTTTGTAGGTAAAATTCATACTTCATTTCGCTCTTCACATTTCATATCAGGTTAAATTCTTTTTTTTCTGCTTCACGCTGTATCCCACACATAGCAGGGAAGGCAGATGGAACCTGGGAAGATAGTGATAAGACACTCGGTTCTCGTTGAGAATTCTGTTTTTACTCTACTTCGCTCAATTTTCATTGTTAAGTGGCGGAAGTTAACATCGCGGTTTTTCTTGTTATTAAAATAAATAATTAAAATCCGAGAGGGGAGTCCATCACATTTACTGTCAGTCTCTGCTGCTCCACCACGACGGTTTCTTTTATATGTTGATTATCCAAATCTAGTGTATTTTCGAAAATGACTGGATAGAGTAAATATGAAATTAATGTTTCATTTATTTTTTCGACTTTTATTTGAATCCTCTACTATCACAATTACTACAATAACAACAATAACAACTATGCCACAATGTAAAAACTTAAAGGACAAAATCTATTTTACATTTTTAAATTATAAAACTAAATTATAAAGCCAAGAATGTAAAAATGTACCGTAGGCGGCGAGGGCGATACAATTTGCAAGTTTATAGTTTCAAGCCGAATTTTTGCTTTTAACCTATTTGTTTATATAAAAATTTAGGTGAGGCACTCGTAGCGACACAGCCTTAGAGTGTAAGCTCGACGCATGTGGGTTTGATTCTTACTCAGGTGAAAGAATTATTATCAATTCCGCACCCTGGTATTAAGACAAACACGCGACGACTGACGAACACAGTGTTTTAATACAAGGTTCCCTCTGCCTAACCTGCAATAGCTATATAACTAAAAAAAAACGACAGATATTTGAAACATATAGGAATTAAAATGAATGCCATCGATAGTATCATATACCTTGTAGGCACATCGGAATGCTGTAATAGATGTTGATTCACTATCAATTTTGGATTGTGGTTAAGGCATGTTGATATAGAAGTGGTCGGTAGTAGTACCTACGTTTATACTATAGTTGTTGTTGAAATATGTTTTCTTGATAGTCTCTAGTATAGAGGTATAGTGACTTAGTTAGTTGTTGATTTAGTGATTTAGAGGCAAAGTGATTTAGAGTTCTTTGACTTTTTTCTTAATTGATCAAAAATAAAAAAAAAGCATTTTCTTTTCTTTAATTTCATGAGACACTTTGTTCTCTGTTCTGTGAGTGGCAGAACTGAATGCCGCGGAAATAATTCATTCCATCGACTGATAATCGAACCCATAACCGACGCATTTACACACAAATAAAAAAAACACGCTAAAAATTAAGGTAGATCTTTGAAATTATATTTTCGAGCAAACCTTAAATTGATAGTCGATATGAAATGCCGGTGGTAATCTAGCAACGACATATTGGGTACAGTGGCTATTATTCGGTTATACGAGTGTCCGTCAAAATTGTTTGGACCGTGAATGAAAAATCGTGTCGTCCGGATCAATTTTATTCGAATCTAAATCGATTTTCGTATTGAGTGACGTTTATTATTCGATTTGTTCGATTTTTGTTTCGTTTTTCGATTTTGAAGCGAGAAAATGTTTAAAATTATATGTTATTGATTAGTTCGTTTTTTTTCGAGTGAAATATCTAAAAATAATAATAATAATCTTAAACGTATTAGAACGGATAAATTTTGTTGAGAATCGAAAATAGCATTACCAACTAACACACTAAAGAGAATACTGATCGTATAAAGAACGGAGTTGAGTTACGCTATCCAATTTTTAACCTTTACACTTAAACAAAAAATATGATAGCAAAACTTATTTTACAATTTAGCTCTACGCCTCGATTCAATACCAAACTTTCATTTTTCCAAATATAGGCAAGATAGCCGAGCTTAAAATTAAAAACTTGAAAATGATTGACAGAGTGGAATATACTATGGCCGATATCAATACTTATATATATAATTTTCAGATTTTAGTTGGAAAATTCGAAAGGAATCGAAAATAAAAATATTCGGTATAACCCGTCTGGTTTGAATGTGACCATTTTAGTGGTTATAGTCGCTAGTAAAACTTCTACCACTCGATTAAAGTGCGCTCTAAATTTTCTTTTCTTTGTGAACTTTTGAACAATTTTTTCTTGAACTAATTTTTGTTATGTCCATTATGAACTTTTGTACTAATTTTCATATTCAAGACATACTCCACCTTGGTATACAAAGTGTATATTTAAGCCTGTATTTTATATTTAGTCGAAGTAAAATATTTTAAGGTAAGAGATATTCATATTTGTTTCTTTTGTGATTTGGTAAATGAAAATGCATAACTGAGTAAATCTTTTGAATATTTTAATTTTACATTTAAAATAGAAAAAAAATTAACCTGTTAAGATATAATGTAGCTAAATTAAGAATATAACAATTTGTTCTTAATTTAGCTGTGGGTAAGGCCAGTTGTGGATTCGATTCCCACTCGATGAAATGAAATATTTAATATTTTCATTTCTTTGCTCTAGTGACTAGACAAAGCACGGCGTTGAGTTCTTTTACACTAGTTTCCCTCTGCCTATCCTACTACGTGCGGGATACAGCGTGAACTTAAAATAAAAAAACAATTCAATAACCAAATCACTCAATTACAATAAAATTTTAACTTAAATTTGTTCGATAAAAGGTAAATTAAAAGGTAAAGCAGTTCAAACATAACCTTACAACCAGGCCACGTCTTCTGGGAGACCGGGAGAAAATCAATTTGTACGGGACCATGTAAAATAAAGGGAACTAAGAGAGGCTACTAGAAACACGTCCAGAGATTAATAGTGCGATAGAGCATCCTCGATTCGACCCAACATTTTTTATATCGCTCTCTCATTATACCTAAGCAGTGAAACATATATTTTGAATGGGTTTCTTCTTTTTATTTTATATGTTATATGTTATAATTTAATTTGCAGGTAGCGTGTGACTTTAAGTGTGGCGATTGTGTGTTGGATTCTGGATTGGGGAAAGGCATTGTTTAATATTTTCATTTTCTAACTCTGGTAATGAGACAAAACGCTGCGTTGAGCCATTCAGCGCGCAATGTCTCGAATAATAAGGCGGAAAATGGGGAACGGAGTGTCTTAACGCTGTATTCCTCTGCCTACCTACAGCACGATACAGCGCGAAGCTGAAAAAAAAAACATCCATATGAAAATTGTGGTGTATGAATGAGGTGGTAATAAATTCAATTGAATGCTAATTTGAATTTAAAATGTTATATTTTTACAGATCTCGTTAGATAAATTGCGGCGTTATGTTACACCACCATTAGGTGGTACAACTTATATATATGAAATGTACAGAAAATTGAAATTAAAAGGAAGATTACAAAACAACATGTCAATAAATAATAAAAGAAAAAAAAGATTCCCTAAAAGAAAATAATCAAAATTAACTATTAAATACAAAAGAATGTTAAACATTAAACTTTTAGTTCGAAACAGAATTATTGATTCGACATAAACCTGACCCGATACGAGCTTTCTTAGGGAGGCTCCATTAAGTGACATAATATATAACCGCTAGCGCCACCTTTCCTTTTTAGGTCAGTAATTCGTTCTCATCACTGTATAATCGAATGTTAGAGTACTAGGATTGAATACTATAGGAGCGGGTTCGTATCTGATTTTGGGAAAAATTATAATGGATTTTATAAACTAGATAAAGAATGTATTGGCGCAGCGGCAGAACGTCTATAAACGATACGGTTGTGAGTTTGACGTCCACTCGAAGGAATAAAATATGATTTATTTCTCGCTCGGTTAACGAGATAATGCTTTGCGTCAACACGCAATATATTGAGAAACGAAATGTCTTAAGTAATAGGTTCCCTCGGCCTTCCTCAATATGCGTGTTACAGCGTGAAAGTAAAACAAAAACAAAAAATATATAATTATGATCTAAAAATAAAAATACATACATTTTGTTTGTGTCGACACCGAAATGAATAACGTACGAAGTTTTCAAAAAGCTTATACCTTTATCAATATGTCACATTGGACTTTAATTGGGATTATCGAGGATTTATTTGCTACTTTATATCATCGCGGCTTAATATTTGATATTATAGATTGAAGGAGTCGTGGCGCAGTGTTTGCGTGTTTACGCGACGGTTGTGAGTTCGATCACCACTCGGACCGACGAAGCACTGTGTTGAGTTCCGCTATTTTAAAATGATTTGAAAATTCAGTCTATGCAAATAGGCTCCCTCTGCCTATCCTGCTATGCTGAAAAAAGCGTGAAGTTGCTTTTCTCAATGTTGAAAAAGGTGTCGAGACTGAAATGCAAAACATATTATTTACACTTCATTACAAGCGCAGACACACGGAGAATATAAAAATACTTGGTTTTCTTTTTTTTTGGCTTCGCGCTGTATCGCGCACATAGCAGGGCAATTAGGTTGAACCTGGAACATAGTGTTAAGTTTAACTTTTTTTCCACTTTCAAGGTCGAAGGCATTTAGTGTTGAATGGTGGCACTTAACACCGCGCTTTGGCTTCTTACCAGAGCAAGAAAACATTAAATCTTTCATTTCCTCCAGGATTTGAACCCACAACCAGTCGTTTTTACTATGGTACATTTTTTCCTCTGCGCCACGACTGGCCTCATTTTATATAAAACACTTTTGTAAATAATTCGTCGAAAACAATAAATATAATGAAACGACGTTCTCTAAAGATAAATTCTAGCATCATCCTCCCCTTTTCACAGAAAATAACACTACGAGATACAAAGTTTAAATTTCTTATAAAATCTAATAAAATATCCTTCTTTCGCAATTAAAACCAACCGTTGTTTTTATATTTGTACTGTTTTCTAGGTACGCCCTATGAAATATATAATAATTTAAAGGTTTCCAAAACTGAAGAATAGTATGAGCTCGACTCCGTCGATGATAAAATTGCGACGAAACGAACTTGGCGTTGAGTTATGTCACATAACACACTCAATAATTGGGTAAATAGTAGAAAATGGAGTGTCTTAACACTTGGTCCCCTTTGCCTTTCTTGCTGAATGTGGAATACAGTAGCTTCACGACTAAAAATAATTTACCATTAACTTATCTGTTGAATAATTATAACGTCGTCCTTTTCGTTCTATAACAAAGAGAAAGAGACAGCTATACCCATTTGTCATGTAAATTAACAGGAACCTATCATACAGTGGTCGAACGTGGTGGGCAAAGGGAAACTTAAAATTTATCACGTCCAATATATGCTAATGTCGAGTCGGAGTCGTAAACCTTTTATTAGAGTATGGGAGCTCGATTTTATGTGCTAGTACAATTGTTGGAGAGAACGCAAAAGGTTTTTCGACATTTTTTCTTTTGAATGTCATCTAGTTTTTATGGTATGATTTGACTATTTGATCTTAAGTAGAATAAAAGTTAAGACTCTGTAAAGTACTAATTTTCATGTAAATTCTTCCCGATTTCTTTCTCGTTATCGGAAAAATCCTTACTTAATTCTTTCCCACATTAACCGAGAACCCACCATCACAAATTCCAGAGTCCCACGCCACGTAATTTCGCTATGCTTTGTCCTTCAATCACTTTGTAATTGAGAAGTTTTATTTATATCTGTAAATATATTATAAAGATATGCTTCTGATGACTTCAAATCATGAATATGGATTGAAAGCTCACTCAAGTAAATTTACTTAAACCAATCTAAAATACAATGTTTCTTAGAGATATACAGTAACAGAGAAAATGATCACTAAACATTCTTTGATACACTCAAAATAAAAAAAAATGATTGTAGCTTATTTAAAAGCACTAAGAAAAAGCCATACCTAAACAAAATCTTGAATATCTACCTGTATACTTCAACCTGGAAAAACACGATTTTCCTACTTATTATTCTCGCTACACTTTAGTAGTTTAAGTCACGACAGCACGTCTTCTTCGTCACGTAACAGCAGATCCAGTCATTGTTTATTTTATATAGAACGGAATCTGTCCAAGCCACTTTCACCTTATGTTTCAATACACGAACAGTCACTTTTATTTGTACTGAAAATGCATTGGTTTTTTCTAAGTTGCATTCTGTATAGGGTCAAAGTGACCGCCGGTATGAAGGATGTGATTTGATTAATATTAATCCAGTTAATGGATTCTAGTAAAAGCTATGGTATAGCTGTGTAATTTAAAAAATACATATATTTTGTCTCCATGTCTGAAAAAAAAAATGTTTGAATTTAAACAATTAAATATCGATTTTCACTGTGCTATTCATAATAACATATTTTATTCTTCCTTAATCTTAATTTTATTTCAACTTCACGTTGTATCTCGCATTTAGCAGAATAGGCAGAGAGGGTACAGAGCGAAGTGTTGAGACACTCCGATTCTCACTTTCCGCTGAAATCAGGAGATATTGCATATTGATTAGTGTAACTCAACGCCACGCTTTGCCTCGATATCGGAGCGAAGAATGTTTCTTTATTGAAAATCTATTTTTTAAATCTATTTTTTTATTTCATTTCCCCGAATGAGAATCGAACACATTTAAATTTTAAAATAGATATAGCATATTGATCTTTCATATAAAAATCTTAGCGTAGCTTCGAGCTGCGCCTCTGGAGTGTCTTTCAAGTATCCTAGGCAATCCACATTCTGCCACGTTGAGAATTCCTTACTACTGTTACAAGTATTATAGCTAATAATAAAAACGGCTATCATATATCGAAAGTTTTTTTTATTATTCGTCAGTTTGCTCGTAAGTAATTGAGACATCTTCTCTTAATTCCCCCATATACTTCCCAACCTACTTCAATTTACAATATTAATTTTTGTATACCCTTTTTGCCGAACGAAAATCAAACCCAACACCACTCCATCTAAACTCAGCCACTGATTTCCCTAATTTATTATTAAAAGATATCATTAATTATTTATAATTGAGTAATTGAATTGAGTTTTAATAACGGCCCCAGAACGTCTCTGGTCTTCGAGACTCCTCACTGAATGAACATTTATCTATTATAATATTATTTCATTTGGAAATGACGGGGTTCGAAATCATTTATTTCTTATAGCCGTCGATTTTGTATTTGTTTGAGCTTACTCATAGAAAGCTCTAAATTAACGTTCTATTCAAATGTAATGTTAATGACTGACTCTAGATATATTAATTTGAACTAAAGACAAAGTTGTTGTTGATTTAAAAGGAATGTTTTGTATTGACAGTTTCTAAAGCGGTCTTGTCTGATAGTATAATGCCGAGCTCTGGAGAGTTGAGAAGGGAACCTAGGGCTAAGAACACTACTCTGTGCCCAAATTCGAGTGCTGCGTGCTTGTTTGCTTTTTTTTGTCACCACATTTGAGAAATAATAATATTTTACTATCCCGATTAGATATCGAACTGACAACCGTCTCGTTTACATTCAAACACTGCGCCGCTGCACCACAACGGCCACTATTAATAATAAAGAATTTATATACATATATATTATAAAAGAAAGATCCACAGATAAAAATATATATTATAGAAAGTATATAGATAGATAAAGATAAACCATTCAATCTACCAACTAAATTCAACGGAAACTCTATCTAAGCTGAAACGATAACGTCAGCTAAACTTTAACTCATCTATAATTTTCACACGTACCTAAATACCGCCTATAAGGGTGGGGCAAAGACTCTTTATTTGGCACGTGACTGGCTAATTACTTATACGGTCTACTAAACTTGTCGGCCAAGTTCTTGTCAACTAAAGTCGGCTTACGAGCTGCGATTGCTGAATGTCGGCCAATTTTAGTTGCCGCGTATAATGAGTTGATGTGTCGTGTGTAGTTCCTTTTATGGGTATTTACGTTTGTCGGTGAGGTATAGGGTTGGATGTCGGTCAAATTGAATTGATGTCGATTATTTGTAATGCGCATGGGTTGCTGAGTGTGGTGTCGGTCTTTTTTAGTCAGCAAATGTAGAGAGATGTTGTTCGTGGTTAAAAGTACGGTGGTCTGACTGTAAACGCTGCGGTTGTGGGTTCAATTTCCGCTCGTGGAAATGAATGTACTATTGGATCTCTTAAGACACTCATCTCAATTGACCATTTGTTAGTTATAGCCCTTAACATAGTGTTAACAGTCTTTAGATATTAAATAT
>DWAP01001992.1:0-14380 GCA_018230625.1 Heliconius eleuchia
TTTTTATAAAATTTGAAATTCAGTCTTAAAAATATTTAATTGAACACGTGTTTCACGGTTTTTTAAAATTCACCCCCTAAGCGTTGAAATAAGGGGTTGAAAGTTTATATGGAAAAATCTTTAAATCGCCACCTATTTTTATAAAAAAATAAATTACTACTATTAAAAATATTTTATTGAACACGTGTTTTGTGGTTTTTTTAGAATTCCTAAGGGTGCAAATAAGCGGACAAAGCCGCGCGCGCCCACTAGTCATTAATAAGGTTACAAAATAACTTTATAGACTGCTTAATTACCTCTAGCCTTATCCTGGGAAATATATATTAAAATAAAATAAAAAATAGAACAAAAAACAATTTGCGTTTGTTTTCTTCTTTACTTACAGTAATTCTCCTTTCCATTGGCCAGCATCCTAGGATCTACCAGCTCTGGATGCCTGCCAGTGAACCAGGCAACCCATTCTCCCAACAACGTCGCCGACCTCGGCCTCAATAGTGGAGCTGACAACTCTTGGGTACCAGTAGTAGGAGGTAAAAGAAACAATGCGTATCCCCGTAGAGTGTCTCCAGTTAAGAAATTTTTGGCACGCACCGTTATAACTAGTTGAGGCCCTATTAAAACAAAATTATGGGTATTTCGAAGTAAATAGTAGGTATTGTAGTTTTTATGCTATGGTACTATGGTATGGAGAATATTTGGCATAAGAAAAAAAAACACGCTGCGCTTGTTTGTGTCGTCACCAGCGATAAAATGAATGATGCCTCCAGAATTAGGTGGAAAGTAGGGAACAGAAAGGACGACGTCTTAATGAGAAAGTAAGTGATTGGTGCTAGCACTAGGTTTCCTTTGCCTACCCTGCTACGTGCGTATCCCGCATAAATAACTATTAATATCTTTTTATAAATACGTAGGCATAATGTAGGGTACGTACATCCAAAAACGTTCGTGCTTCCAAATAATATTTCTACGGGCATGTTAAATATAACTTTTTCCGGGTCCATACCGGATTTTGCCATTTGACTTATTCCTGAATTTAACCCAGAAATAGGATCCCAATCGAGACCCCACACTATGTCATATTTTAAATACAACTGTTCGTCAAATACTCCTGCAGGAAATCTTACGTATTCTATTTGGCCGGTAAAAGAAACTAAGAATTTTGTTACTTCAGATTCCTGCATTTTTTTTCAATTTATTTTATATGATCTTTTTAAAGAAATTCTTATACCATATGGGTGTGTTTTATCTTACACTCATCGGACAGAAGGTCGTCATAATAATCAAAACAAGCGTTACTATAGCAACAGGTGCTGCCATTAATTATTTATTTTTTTAGCTTGTAGCACTGTTGTTCTTGTTATAGCCACATATAATTATTAGAAAATAATCAATTATATTATTTTATCTCTCTAATTCTTAATTCTTATTATATTTCAAATATGTATTTATAATTAGAAATATTAATTTATTAATATAAAAGTAATGTAATACGAGATTTTTTCATAACCATAAACAATAACATGTTTCCGTTTTACTGCTTTACCGACTAATCAAAGTTTTGTAAGTTTGTTCACAAGATGGCGCTGTTTAAGCTTTCAAAATCCCCATCGGCCACCATTGTTGGATGTGATCCTTGTGCTTAGTTTGATATAATTCGCTTTATTCTCGCAGTTATTAGTGATAAATATATAATTCCACAAAAGGACATAGTTGGCATTGATTAAAGAACAAAAATCAAGCCATAAAGTGCCGGTACAGTGTATATTTTCAAACCTTAAATGCGTTCAAAATGTCACGCGAAGTGAGCTTCAGATTCGTGAACACCATACCGTACTTGAAATAAATATGGTTTTCTTTTAAATAAACCAATTAATAAGTGAACATATGTGCGGTTGTCAATTCACAGTGACTGCTGGCTGCTATGGATGCTTAAAAATATTACACGTGCACATGAAAACATTTTAGAAGTTTCTGTACACGTCGTAAGTGAGCGCAGTTACGCGGGCGAAGACTTCAAAGTTGCCGGCAACACTATGGTGGACTGAGAGAGTGTTTATTATCGTATCGGAATTGAATTCGTTTTGTAAACAGTGCCGCGAGATCACCGCGCACGATGTCTGGCGGCTCTCAGCACAACCCCAATGGTAGACAGTCGCAACTCGGAGCGGGCTGGAGCCCCTTGCAGGTGGTGCTTACTATTCTAATATCTTAAACAAACTTTTGTCCTTATTTATATACACAGTTGTAAAGAAATACAATTTGAATACTCATAAATAAAAATAACACGCTTTTTTCATATTCATTTTGCGTTAACGATTCATAACTTCTGTCGCACTTTGGCTCGTTGTTTTCGTTGAAAAACTACGGAAACAAGTTTTCATATTATTCACTTGAGTGAAGATTCATTGAATACCTATTTTAATGTGTATTGCAACACACGAATCAGCTGTTTGCATGTTTGACCTCCTTAGTGACATAGTTGTGAATTAATGTTGCCATACTATCAGATATTAAAAGTGTTATTATAATAATTACAATAATTTACATACTTAATAATAATGAAATATAAATATTTTAATATAATTAACACTTAATCAGCTATAAAGTATTGATAAAAAAATACTTTATATGTTGAATCATATAATAATTCTTTTTGAAATATCTTCAAAAACAGATATAAATGAATAGAAATTTTAATTAATTTTATGATAAATATTATGATCATAATCTTTTAAATAATAGAAAGCCAGTCATGGTGCAGAATTACACAGTGTGACGGTGAATGTGACTGGTTGTGGGTTCGATTCCCACTTGAGGAAATAAAATATTTATTTAAATTTATATTTAAATGCAGCATTGAGTCCAGCCACTCAACACACAATGCCTCCAAAATTTGGCTAAATAAAGTGAGGAACGCAGTGTCTTAATACTAGGTTCTCTTTGCCTACCTTGCTGTATATAGGATACAGTGTGAAGCTGACTTATTTTATTTATGTTAAGGTCATAATAACTCTTGATAGTGGCTTGGGCTTGTGCTGCACATCATATATTTAGAGTAAGTGGCAGAACTCAATACTGCACTTTGTCTTAAAGAAGTAAAGATAATTGTAAATATAATTATTTATTTCATAGAGATTGAACATACTACCATTACATAGGTAGTCAGACTGGCATACTGTGTTAAAATTATATTAATATGACAAGTTATTTTCTAATGCTATTTCTTTTATGTATGTTATAAGATGATACATCTGTTTACATATGGCTGCTAAATTAACTAAATTGTGCAAATTGCCATGACATACTTGCCTTTAATATGCAAAAAATTTTGGTAAAAATCTTTAAAAGAAAGCATATTTATTATTATTATTATACTTATGATAGAGTTTCGTCACTCAACACACAATCTCTCTGCCTGCTCTGCTTTATGAGGCATTAAGTGTAATGTAAAAGTAAAATAAAACTTATCAAATATCACTGCATCAAGATGCTAAGTTTTTTTCTCAATCTCTGTTCATGAATGGAAAAATAAGTATGAAATAAAAATTTTACTTCAAATTGTAATGTATTAACAAGTTAAATGTGATAATCTTTCAAATTTTTGGTATCACTCTTAGTCAATGTATTCATAAATCTATATACTCACTAAAAAACATAAAAAGACATCTGTTGATGATTTCCTACAAAATGTAGCAAAAGAAAGTTCATGTATGATAATATATCGTACATTTATTTTTTTCAATTTTCTTTTCGCACACTAGTTGTGGTGCAGAGGCAAAAGTGTGCATCAGTAAACGCGACTAGTTGTTGGTTCGATCTCCATGTGAAAAAGTGAAATATTTATTTAAATTTATATTTTCATTTCTATGCTTTGGTATCGAAGCAAAGCGCGACATTGAGTTCAATCACTCAACACGTAATGCCTCCGGAATTAAGCGGAAATTGGGAAACGGAGTAATTTTAATACTAGGTTCCCTCTGCCTACCCAGCTACATGCGAGATACATTGTGAAGCTAAAAAAAATTCTCATACCTCACCAGCCTATATAGTTATATATCATTACATATATACATGTATGTATTATACTTTATAAGGCTAATCCCTTCTCACAATATAATACAAAAATGTATATTTCTAATTTTTTTACACTAATTGCCGAAAATTTCTAATAACAATCAAATTGAATAGTTTTTTGTCAGGCAACACCATGGTATAAATGAATTTTTTTAAAGACAATTACATGCTGGGCGATGGAAACTGTAAAAAACTTAAATATTTCAAATACAAAAAACACGAACAAAATTATGTTATAAATAATATTCACATTATGTTCGAAGTCAACCTGCCGAAGTACGACTGCGTCCGTATGTAAAATCGCTGGTTGCAGCTTCGATACCCGCTCGAGTGAACTTTATTGAACTTTATCTTGCTATATAATATATCACGAACGAGCGAAGTGCCTGTACATTGGGTTCTGACACTAATATAATGTATGAAAAGAGGCGTGAAACTAAAAATAAATTTAGGTACTAAACACTATATAAAACATTACTAATATTACTTATACATTTTTTTTATTATATATTTGTTTCGTACGTCATTGAAAGTAAACAGTAAAAATATTGCCATTTCCAAAGGAAACTCTTTGTACATAATAAAGTTTTATAGCACTATATATTTTGATTAACGACGTCTCATTTCCTTATTGTCTTAATGAAGAAACGATTATACGCAATAAACAATTTTATAGTAGACTTTTTAGATTTTATGATAATATATCGAAAGCAAGGAAGTTGAGGCCAGTCGTGGCGCACGGGCACAAGATTGTGACTGTAGCAGGTGTGGGTTCGAATTCTACCCGAAAAAAAGAACTATTTAAAATTTTCATTTCTTTGCTCTGGTGTCAAGACAAAGCGCAGCGGTAATTTCCGTCAGTCAACGCGTAATTTCTCCAGAAATTACGGAAGAGCGGAAAATGGAGAACGGAAATGTATTGGTGGGAGCGGTGTGTCTTAACACTAAGTTCCCCAGGTTCCCTCCACGTTCTCTACTTGCGGAATACAGCGTAAAGCCACAAAGTTATTAATATCAATGCGTACGTACTGGTTGCCTGTAAGAGATTACTTAAATATAATGATTCAGCATCGCCAATGAACAACTCTTTACAAATCCGGTAAATCTATGGAAATGCTTTATTTATTTTTTTACAATTTATCAGGTAAAACAGCGCCAATATTTACAGCGTTTGATTCCCACTCAAAGAATTGAAATATTTAATATTTTCATTGCTTCGTTCTGGTGTCGAGGCGAAGCGCGGCGTTGAGATCCGCCAGTCAATGCGCAATGTCTTCAGAAGTTGGGAGCAGAGTGTCTTAACACTAGGCTCCCTTTGCCTACTTTGCTACATGCACGGGCGCTGAAAAGGAATCTATCGCTGTGCCACATCACCAGAGCGATGAATTTAAAACATTGACATTCAATTTCCTCAATTGAAAATCAAACCCACTACCTGCCGCGTTTACAGTCGCACGCATACGCCCCTCGTGTATGTATTTCCAATCCTCTCCAATTTCAGTTACAGGTGGCGAACCTTCTGGCCCGCGCCCCTCAGGCCCACATGGCGTCGGAGCGTGGCGTTACGTGGCACACACCCACCCCGCCGCCCCACCTTTACCATGTGCCAGCGCCGTCGCCCCCCGATCCTTTGCAAGTAAGAGTTTTGTTTATATTTCTGTTTATATTTTTTTTATATAAAATAATTAGAAATAAGTTTACAGTACGGTCGACGAGTTGTGCCCGTCCTGACTTTAGGTTTTCTATAGTTTTGGGCATTGTTCGCTCGGAATGAAGATAATCAATATGGAAACATTTTAAAATCTGTACGGCTATCTTAGCAGTGGCCACGACTCGTCGACGTTACTGTATATTTCACCATTATCTTATTGACCATTAAAATAGAAATAGCACAAGTCTATGTATACAATTTTTAAGAGAATAATCGGAGCAATGTATAATTGCGTCATGGATTGAAATTATTATGAAATTATATATTAAAGTACTAAAGTTTTAAATAAGTAAATTAAAAATAAAGTTTAAAAAATCTCTAAGTGAATTTTCGGAATATTAGATTCCGTTTACTATGAAATTACGTATTTAATTTAGAAGAAAATGAATAAAAATGCAATGACAGAGGTAAATAGAACCGTCCATGTTCATTATTATACATACTATTTCCAGTTTGATTGGCCCAAAATAACATTTTTTTCCATAATATACTCGTTTTCAACGAAAATACTTTAATACGAAATGTTGAAAGTGAAGAGACCAGTTCTCAATGAAATGCACAGAATAGGTTTCATTTATAAAAAATATTTATACTTTGCACATAAGCCACTTGGATACATTTTATAATTAAAAACAATATATACAACTTTTCGTCTTGCAGTGTACCCCTATGTTTCAAAGCTTATTATAATAAAAATAATAATATGTAATGGTGTGCTGTAGTATATTGAACTCTTAAACTCAACTTACAAACACATACAAGTAAGTGTAATTACAATTAAGACGTGTCTTTTGTCACTCAGAAAATATCACAAGAAAAAAAAAATTATATAATTTAAAAATCGCTTTCTAACTATCGGGGCAACTAATTTGCCCCAAATCAGCATTCGATGATTTTAATTTGTTTGTTTTTACGGCTGTTATGTTATTTCATCCTAGAATTCAATAAGATGCTAATATTGAATGAATGTGCAAGTTTGTTCCGAAAATAAAACAGTTTAGACGCATGTATAGAAACTCCCTGATAAATTAAATTAAATGTTTTAAATTGGATGATGTCTCTAATGTCTAATAAAAAAATCCTTTAATAAAAAACGTCAGTGGCATACAATATAACAGACATATAGACAGATCGATTTTTTGGTTTTTTGACTTTAAAAATTTATATATATTATTTGTTATAATTTTTTTTGCATATTGTGACTACCTGTTTTTATGTTTGTAAGTTCAGTTTTACATTAGATTGACTACACTTGGTACTGTTCTTTGAAAATTCATATTTAAAGCTTTCTTTTATTATTTAATATATGAAAAATTATAATAACTGATATCACCACTCAAAAAGTGATAATTTATGTTCGTATATATTAAAAATATATGCGAAGGAGCAGACTCAAAAACAAAAGTACTACATTATCAATATAACGCGCATTATATACTGCTTAGTCATTTAATCTTTAATAAACCGATTAGGAACCGAAAAGCCATGGGCCATTTTGTATCAAATATCAAAGTTCATTGACCTGTTTTTGAGTTTTTTTTTTTGTATAGTAATCATAATTTTTGGTTTCTTAAAAAATTATATTGAAAAACTATATTTTATTTATAATTTTTCATGTCGATAAGTAATCAACATTGATAAACTATTGTTAATTGGTACTTATATAATAAAGTGCTACCGATCATTTATTTTTATTTGTATCGGTCATCTTACTAAATAAATTAAGAATATAGTCTTTCATTATATGTTCGACTAGAAAAGTAACACATTCAATGATGGAACCCATAACAATATAAAAAAAAGAAAAAAAAATATATTTACTTTATATTTTGTTAAGTTTAACTTTAATTTACAAGAAGTTCACAGTAAAAACCCAATGCTGATTTTTAATTTTAATCTCTCATGTTCTTTATACAAACTAATTTTTTTATATAAACTGAAAAATTTAAATAAAACAAAGCTAAAGTTCTTTATCTTTTGTCTACCATCTGCTATTACATTATTGTGTAAATATGTATGAAATGAGATGTGATTTGAATGTTTTATTCCAAAATTCATATATTGTCCATAATATTAACTGCAATAACCAATTTATTTCAATGAATAAATTGAAATAGTCGTCAATGTTAAATTGTTGAATTATTTGTAGAATAGAAGTAGAATATTGTTTTGTTTCAAAAACATAATAGATACATATTATATTTGTGATTTTGATTCTTAAATTTTCGATAAATATCAAATCACTTCTCATCCGTCCATACACATAAGCTTACAAACTAACTTCACACTCATAATATCATAACGTAACTAAACACCGCTGTGTACCACCCGCACTACGGTAGGGTCTGTTGTTGCAGGCGATGAAGAGCGGCGCCAACTCCGTGTTCAGACATACAGCGACGCCGCCCGAGCTGTACAGACACACGCCAACGCCGCCTGATAAGCATTTATTAAGGTAAAAATAAAAATATTTCTTTACGCTGTATCCCGCATAAAGCAGAGCAAAGCAGCAAAGAGAGCAACTAGTGTTAAGCCACTTTGAGCGAGGAAATGAAAATTTTAATCTACTCAGTCTCCCGAGTGGTATTCGAATCCACACAACCGTCGCGCTTACATTCATACGCTTGTGCTACTGTGCCAAGGCAGCTCCTAGGTAAGTTATGTATAATCTACATCTTCATATTTTCTCATACAGCATGCATACCCTATGCAGAGAGGACCTAGTGTCAAGACACTCCGTTCGCTGCATTTCGACCGAATTATAAGTGTATCAAGTGATGAATCTCTACGCGCTTTTAGAGAGGGGATCAAACCCACAACCATCGCGTTTACAGTCAAAGATTTTGTCATTGAGCAACGATAGTTTTGTTTTGTACTTCGTTCTGTCTATAGAGTTAAAAAAATTATAGTAGTAGTATTATTCTGTAGTACATAGAATTCTCTCATTATTATAGAATTTACTATATAGTTTATAACATTCCGCACTAGAAGGAAACTATGCAGTAAACGGTAAAATATCCACTGTTAGTAACTAATTTATTTCATTACCTCCACTTTGATTCCTCAAACCCACAACTTGTCGCGTTTACAGTATCACGCGTGTGTGCGCCACTACTGACCTCATATTTTTATTAACTTTTTTTTAATATTTAACACATTTCATTAAAGGACCATCGCGTCATATAAACGCGGTACTTCCGCGTGTATTATTGCAGCGGTTTGTTCTAAGAATTTGAAGATATAATTTTTAAATATTTTTTTTATATAATATATATTCATTTCTTCGCTCTGGTGTCGAGACAAAGCGCGGCGTTGAGTTCTTCCAGACAACACGCAATAGCTGGAGAATTCAAAATATGGGGAGCGGAGTGTTAGACTCCCTCCACCTTCCCTCCTACTGTGGGATTGAGCTTAAAGCTCTTTTTTTTATTTAATTCAAGATTTATATACCAAATCAAAACCAAAACAGAACCTAGCCTTTGCTCTTTTAAATTCTAAATAAATATGAATCGTTTCATACGATTTTACATTTCTTAGAATGTTGAATATCATTTCGTTGGTGGACACGTTGTATTAAACATTTTTTTTCCTGTTTTAGGGTTCCGTACATTTTCAAGAAAAAAGGAACCCTTATAAGATCACTTTCTTGTCCGTCCGTCTGTCTGTCTGTCAAAAGCCTTTATCTCAGGAACAGTTGGAGATATCGAGTTAAAATTCAAATCATATACTTAGATCTGTAGCCACATTATTTCATGAAAAAAAAAAAGTATTTCTACATTTACTTAAAAAAAAAATATGGCCGTTTATATCGCAAAAACGCGTATTTTGACTACTATAAAAGGAATGCAAATTAATAGGGTACTTCCGGTCGATTATGAAATATGGCAGCTAGCATCAACAGATAGCACTAGTTCAGGAAAATTATATATTTGTGGTCTTGAAAGGGGGGCAAAATTTGGTATTGAAGCCGCCAGTTCAAGTGAGGTACCAGATGAAAGGGCTCTGGCTAAGCTAAGCTTCAATTTTAGAAAAAGCTCGATTCCCCCTAATTTTTGGGATTTTTCTTATATTATGTAAAATTTGTATGTACGTAAGTGTAAACGTGTGTATGATATATATGTATAATCCTGCTATAATTAAATTTTGTATGGACAATGTCGATATTGAAAAAAAAATGTTACATCACGCTATTAATACTGCACACAGTAGGGTAGACAGAGTGAACCTAGTGTTAAGACACTCCGTTACTCATTTTCCGCCGAATTCTGTGGCCAATGCGTGTTGAGTGGGGGAACTCCACGCCGACTTTCGTGTTCGAGTTTATAAAAAATATGTATATGTAATTTCTTTCTTTTTTTTTTATTTTAATTTCTTTTTTTATTTAGTTAATTTTTTATCGTCGTGGTTAAAACAAACATATAAACTCCTTACTCATTTGCAATTCAAATTCAGAAGGTACGGAATAGTCGGTTTTTTTTGTTTCTTGTTATTTTTAAAACAAAATTATTTTTTTTAGCTTCACGCTCTATTCCGCACTTAGCGGTGTAAGCCAAGGGGACCTCAGAACTTAATAGCATATTAAGACACTCCGTTCCCATTAAGACACTTCCGTTCCTCACTTTCCACCATATTCTCGAGGAGGCATTGCGTGTTGTGTGGCGGGACTACGATGAATGAAAACATTAAATATTTCATTTCGTCGAGTAGGAATCAAACTCACAACCTGTCGCGTTTACAGTCGCACTCATATACCACGACCAGCTAGTCGTATTTAGACAGCCCAAAATTATATAGTATATAAGTTGCCTAACCGAACAGACACAAAAAATATTTTCTCATACATGAACAATAATAACAGCTTAAACAAATGCTAGGTTTATATATAAACCAATAGGAAGCATAGGTATTGATGAATGTGAAAACGATGGGGACCATATTAAATACAACAACAAACAAACATTACATTTGCTTCACTTTTTTTTTTCATTTGCATTGTGGCTAATTTCCGAGACTTTGCGTGTTAAGTAGCGAAACTCTTGTTATCAAAGCGTGAAATTAATAAAAAAAACAAATTTTCAATTCACACCCGCGAGCAGGAATCGAACCCACAACCTTCGCATTCATAGTCAGACGCCGTGGCGCTGCGCCACGACGTGTCATAAACTTAAGAATAGTAAAGTAAATTTTAAACTCAAACAAAATCCGCATGTCATTCGTGAAATAAATTTAAATTCGAGTTTTCCAAAAACCATGAATATTAATAAGACAAATAAGCTATTCTACGCGTCTTAGAGTTTTAACTACAATACAACATTATTTTATAAACTCCAAGGTTGTCTCATATGCATTACTCGATTTCATACATATATTACTGATTTCGAATAAAGGAGGTTATTTGTTGATCGTTGGAAAGTTTTATGAAAATCGGTTTATTAGTTTTTGAGATATGGGTATCTATTCACACATTTCTGGAAAACAGTAGAAGAGAGAATTCCAGGAATAATAGTAGAATATGAACAGTTTATTAGGTAAAACCAGACAGATAATTATTATTATATAAAACTCACAAATTACTATATTTTTTTAAGGCACACGCCGTCTCCTGGAGACGTTAAGGCTGGTGCTGCACTGCCGCCGGCTGAACTATATCCACATTTGGGACCAGGGAGAGGTAAGAAATTGAAATACTGGTAAAAAAACATTATATACATATATGTATAAAATACAGGCGTGCTCCATTCAATTCATAGAATCCAAAAAATTTATTGTAAGTCTCTTTGCACACGTCATTCTTTTATTGCGCCGACAACTCGAACGTCAATTAGAACGTTTTGCAAACGCATGGGCATCCTCCCATAAAATGGCTCCATTTTTCGTTTGCAAAATGCGTTACGCTAAACTCGGCCGCCGTGTGCGCACCCCTAGTCTACACCTCTTTCTCCGCGGTCTCCGCTGTTTGAAGCGCGTTCCACTTGCGTTTGTGTTAGTACAAACCCATACAAACTGCCAATACGCTCAGAGGACGCGATCATCAAAACCGCGCGTTGTAGATGCATTTAAAGTAATTGTTAAGACTATTTTTTTTACACGCAGTCTTAGTGTTAAAACACTCCTCTTCCCACTTTCCGCCGAATTTTCGAGACATTGCGGAACTTCTCAAAGCCGCGCATTGCCTTGTTATAAAAGCGAGAAAAGAAAAATATTTAATAATTCATTCCCCCAAGTAGCAATTGAACCCACAACCGTCACAGTTATAGCCACAAGTTGTGCCACTGCGCCACGACGGCCTTAAAAACTATCTTAAAAAACGTGCTTATTTAAATATTTGAATACAATCAATTACAGATAAACTAATGCGAGCGGACGAGTTACTAGCTTACGCTAGGGGAGGTGTGGACCTTACAGTAGGCGGGCCTAGGGGCACAAACGGCTCACCAGCCCCCCTCCACCCGACCCCCGGGGCCCCAGCCCTATCGGTTAGGGATGCCCCCACTATAAATAGCCTCATTGCCCGTGCTGCCCCCCACTCGAGGCCCCCACATGCTCGAGTAGATGCCTTGCTAGAAAGGTTGTCAGCAGCTCCTGCCCCAGCGTCGCCGCATTCGGTGATAGTGCATTCGAGAGCGGCCCCTACGCCGTCTCCGCCGTCATCTAATGAGGTGAGGATGGTTTTTTTAGTACTCTACTTCTTAACTTCATACTTTATCCCGCACATAGCAGGGTAGGCAGAGGGAACCTAGTGCTAAAACAACGTGCAGCTCGCATCAACACTCGGTAACATGTATTATATACTCAATGAGGAGACCGATAGCAAGAAAATGAAAATATTAAATTTCCATTCCCTGAGTAGTAATTGAATCCACACATCTTCTCTTCTATCAGACGTAAAGGTAGTATCTAAAAAGCGCTAACTCTGTTTTTTAGTTGTCCGTACCCAAAGACTAAACGGGAAACCAATTACTTAGATTCCACTGTCTATCTGTTTCTCATATAGCATAGCTTACATTAATTTGTTAATATTAGAACTTTTGTGAATAATGTTTATTGCAAGTTCTATTAATTTATTAATAGATATAATTTAAAGAAATTTTTGAAATAAAATTATAAATACAAATGTAAAAATAATGTAAAGCAATATTGAAAAGCTACTATACATTTACAAATTATTGTAGTCAGTTTTAAGATTATTACATTTAAATTATTCACCATAAAATTTTAGGATTCAGCAGACTCTTCCGGGGCACCGCCCGGTTCCAAGCGGAAACGGAAACCCGAACGCACCATCCGCGTGCCGGTGCCCGCGCCTCCTCCGCCGCAGCCTCCCGCCGACGCCCCGCTACCACCCCCCATACAACCCCCCTTAGAGAACGGTGACCTAACCCACATGCCCAACGGACCAGACAAACTGGAGAAACAAGAGAAACCAGAGAAACCTCCCACACCGCAACCACCTGAACCGCACGTACGAAGAAAAACCCGCTCTGGTTCAGCGGAAACAATAGACGATATCGCCGCCATGATAGCCAGTACAGACTCAAATCGCCCAGACGCAGCACCAGAACCAACGCTGGAACCTGAACCGGAACCGGAAATCCCGGTAACCGTTGATAAGTTGAAAAGCGTGCTTGCCAGCCCCGAACCGGAAACCGAGTCGCCGGAAGAAAAACCGAAGACACCACCACCGGAAGTGAAACCACAGAAAACGCCCACCAAAAATGAGGAACCAGTAGCCCCGCCAGCTACCGCCGCTGCGCCCCGACGGCGCAGTGCCAGAACGTCTAACTCTGAATTGACGAACGTACCAGTAGAGTCACCGTCAGAAGCGAAGCCGGCAGAACCAGAAGCGAGCGAAGCCAGTAGTGCCGAACCAACAGCAGCCAGCTTCGTCGAAGTTGAGAATCAATTAGAAAAAATGTTCGCCGGTATAGAAGAACCGACGGGTACCGAGCCGGATAAAGAAACGGAAAAAAAACAAACGGCTAAAGCGAGGAAGCGACGAAAATCGGCTCCAACGAAAGGCGAAAAGAAAGCGTCGAAGCGACAAAGTCGAGCTTCGACGGGCGATGACGCACCTCGACGAAAGATGGCGCGGAAGAAGGGAGCGGAGAAGAAGAAGGACCCACCTGTTAAAGATGCGTATGATTCTGGTAGTAATGCAAGTTCCAGTCGATCGCGAGGACCCTACATTCAGGTGAATAGTAGTTATTTTGTACTTTTTAGATATTTATTTATAGCATTTACAAAAAATTTTGTTTCATAGTTAGAAAAGAAAAATGCTTAATTAAAAAAGTTATAACAATTACATCATTTGAGCCTGGATCTCTTTGGGAACCGTCCAAGCGTTTTGATCACGAAGCCTATATGTTATTAAGTTACGTCAGTAATCCTATGTTATTATTTGAAATATGCATTTTTGATTATGCATTTGTAACGAATTATTTATCCAGTTTACCAATAAATGATATGTAGTTAAAAACAGGAAATATACAATAACTAGACTGCCTCTGCCTACCCTACCTACCCTACTCCAAGCGAGATACAACGTGAAGCTGAAAAAAAATTGAAGGCTGACTTGAACAATTATCAATTAAAAGA
>DWAP01001993.1:0-14377 GCA_018230625.1 Heliconius eleuchia
TTATCTTTCCTAAGTGTGGATTAACACTTTAAAAATGTTTAAAAAATATAATATGTATTTCTTGTAACGTATTTTACTTAAATATTTATGTTTAAACGATTTATATAGTAAATTATTTTAAATATAATTATTAATATTAACGTATTTATTGTAGACAATATGATTATTTTAGTATTTAGTTGAAAAGAAGCTTTAAAATGTGTAGCGATGACAGTTTTTTTTATTAAGTCAAGCAATTTTGTTTTTCTTTCTATGGTAATGGCAAATGAAATTGTTTATCTTATATGTTTGTTTAGGTAGAGTGATTTTTTTCCCTTTAATTGATTTTTTTGTTAACATCGTGAGACCGTAGTGGCGCAAGGGCACAAGGGTATGACTGTAACGCGACAATTGTGGGTTCGATCTCCACTCGAGGTAATGAATTATTATTTCTTAATATTTTCATTTCTTCGCCCTGGCACCAAGGCGAAACCCCGCCGTTGAGTTCGGCGGGAAGCGGATAATGGAATGTCTTAACACTAGGTTCCTTTTGCCTACCCTGCTGAGTGTGGGATAAAGCGTGAAGCTCCGTGAAGCTGATTTTATCAATGATCAACATATTGAAGATAGATTAGTTATTTTTAACATTTGAAAGTTTTTCTGATTGCGTAGCAGGACCACCATATGTAAATGCGGTGGGTGTAGGTTTCATCCCCGTTTGTAGGATTATATTTAATTATGTCGATTTCCCCGCTGTGGTAGACAAGGCGCGGCGTTTACTTCCGCCGCACGCAACGTGAAATGTCTCAAAAGTGGGGCGATGTTTGGGCAATGCAGTGTCTTAACACTAAGGAACCCTTTCATAATAATTCAAATTAAATTAAATCTTTTATATATTATGTATATTTAAAGTTGATTAAATTATTTATTGTGTTTTTAATAGTTGTGTGCTTTTTTTTCTTGTAATTTTGATTATCTAATAGGCCAGTTTTAGTTCAAAATATAATTTTACTATATGTTTTTAAGTATTTGTTAAAGTTATATCACTCTTTTTAAAAGAAACGATTTTTTTGTTCATAGTGTTATTTCACACTGAAGAAAAAATATATTTTATAAGCAACGTATAAACCGAATCCGCGCCTCTTGAATTTACCAAGGGGCACAGGTTCGATTACCAAAATTTTCATAAAGGAGACTGAAACGATTGCATACAGTCTTAGGCCAAAAATGTAAAGAGATGAAAAATTTCATAGATTCAGGTACTTCATTTCCTCTTTGAAAATTCTATCTGTTTTGGCAGCCTTAGAGCTGAGTTGAGGTATTAGAGATTTGGTAACAGTGAGGTTACGTTCACAGCACAAACAACCTCTATATAATAAGGGATTACTGAGAAAAAATCCGCGAAAAAAAGCAGCAGTTGTTGAAAATATCAAACTAACGGGAAAGAAACGAGTGAAGCGTGTCAATCAGCTGTCACATCTGTTATTTGAAATATGATTGATTTTAATCGATTCAAAATTGATTTTTGTTTTTTCATGATGTTTTTTCAGTTTTTCACTAAAAAGTGGGTCAAAATAGTGAGACTTAATTAAAGCCAAAAATATATTTTATTTTCGTAGTACTTCGTAGCAAATTTCGTAGTCCATTATTTATATCGGTTAAGGATCTAAACCATATTTTCTCATTTGTCTCCGCTTCCAGATTGTTAATTGAGCTGATTTTTTAACCATTTTTTTAAGGATTATCAATTTTTTAGACCATATCTCAACTATTTACATTTGGGCCCAAGATTTTTCGTCTCCTTTAGAATATAAATGTTGCGAATATATGTAAAAATGCTATTTATATATATATATAATTGTTCAAAAAAATTATGAAACTATATGTACTATTTTATAAAAATTATAATAAAACGCATGTGCTGTAGCTTAACTGCCTTATTAAAGAAACAAAGGTTCGAATATTTACATATTGTGTACTAAAAATCATATAAAATATATATATGTATATATAAAATAATATTTTTCTAAAATAAATCATATTTTTCTAAACGCCGCACTTGAGTTACTAGCGAGTTCAGCAACTCAACATGCAAAGTTTTGGAATACAATTGCAAAATGTAGAATGTAGTGTCTTAACACTAGGTTAAAAATATGTATATTACATATTGTTTTTTTAAGTCACCTAAAATTTCTTAGCATCACGCTGTATCTCGCCCATAGCAGAGGGAATTCCTCCATATTTCTAGTTTATTATGTATATAAAAAGGGTATTAATGTATTTTTTATTTATTATTAGAGAATATTTATATGTAGTTACACTTAAATATACAGGGTGGAAGCGTCAGCGCTCCTTTTACGGTTACAGCATATAGGGTAACCTTAAGAAATTAATCAAGATACCTCAACAACTTAAACGTAGGATTTTTTTCCTTTCACGATGTTTATCCAGACCTGTATTTCGTGTGACGTAGTTACGCATAGATACCAATAACGTAAACATATACCACTACAAAAATACTACTAAAGGTTAAGCAACTTTGAACTTTGCCGCCAATACCTACGACTCGATTTCGGAATGAGGCGTATGCGGCGGTTTCCCTTTGATAGGTTTATGTGTGCGTGCGTCGTTCTTGACAAATGGCGTTTTATTTTACAACGATAATTTTATTTATTTGTTTGAAAAAAATAACTTTTTCATTTTTGGGAAAAAAAATGTATTGGGCTTTTATAGAGTAGTTAAAACTGTGGTTTCATTTAAAGTGATGCTGACAAAAACACTATAACATTTGTTTCTTAAAAAAAAAGATATAAGTTGAATATTATTGAAAATGTATTAAAAATATTATTAATATAATGTAATTTTTGGATTTCCATGAAAATGTTTCATGTTACAAAATTTTGTATATTTTTCTTAAATATCTAATAATTTAGATATTTAAAAAAATACATAATAAAAAACGAAAAGCCTTCTAGAAGACTATCATTCATTTAATTAATTATTAATTGTATGATATCTTTTGATATGTTCCAAGGAAAATAATGCAATTTGTGAAAAATCACTAAATATTTAATATTTTGTATTTTTTGTGGCCAGTTTTTATTAAATTAAATAAAAAATTTAGAATTAAGCCACTTTCATAGTAAAGGTGCTATTTCTTTAATAATTTTAAGTTAAATATAAAGACCATGTAAATCCTTTATAAATTTGTATTTTAATTGATTTTATTGTTGCAGATCTTGTTTAATTAACAAAATTATCGTAATAATATATTTTTATATAGTATTATCTGGCCGTAATAAGATCAGGGTGGCGTAGCGCCGGGACACAAGCGTACAATTGTAAACGCAACGCTTTTGGGTTCGAGTCCCACTCGGGGGAATGAAATGTACAAGCATCTTTTATGTAACGTTTTATCGTGTCGTTGTACTTACTTTCTTTGAGGAAATAAAGATTATTACTATTATTATTATTAAATATATATTTCCGTTTCTTCGCTCTAGTAAAAATGTAGAAGCTCTCAACAAAGTGAGGAAATGTATTTATGAGAAAGGAGGGTCTTAACACTAAGTTCCTAAGTTCTCTCTGGCCCCTGATGTGTACTGGATACAGCGGGAAGTTAAAAAAAAATCTCTGATAATCTTTAGATTAGCTAACGTGCGCAGTTTTCGTTCGATTCCCACATTGAGTAATTAATTATTCCATTTTACCATTCTGAAAAGATATAATGCAGTGTTGAGTACCGCTATTCCGTCTTTAATTCGGTCTAAGCTATACCTGAGTTGAATAGAATGGAGAGTCTTGACACTGAGTTCTGCTACCTATTATATGTTGAGAATTGCTACTCTGTCAATATATTACTCTGTCTATCTCTTTCAATCTCGTACCAATATATTTTTGTCATGCTATCACGCTGCTGCCTTACAAGGAATGTACCTATATTGTGAACATTTTATTTCAAATTATATTTTTTATTGTGCTTTATTTTTGTTTTTTTTTCTATTGTTTCATTTTAATATATTTTTCTTTAATTTGAAAAGATCTACTGTTGAGTTTCTTCTCGGCTCTTTTCAGATTCTATTTGAATTAAATTTTAGATGAAACTCTAACAGGATTAATATATTATACCTTTTTGGAAACCCAACGTTTCGAACAATTGACAGTAGCCCCTGGTCACGGGTATACTGAGGTGGCATTCGTCGATCAGTTAAATAATTATTATATCAAACTACCGCCAACGATTTCTTATTTGCCTCGTGTACTGCTCTGGTTTCTTGCAAAATGAGCTGACTGGATCTTGCCCCCTGGTATGGTGGGTTTGAGATTTCAAAGTTAATATGACTGGGTCTCAAAAGTAGAAACATTTCTTTTTAAAAATTCCTTCCTATGAATATATCACCGGCGAAAGGCTATTGAAATACAAAAATATCCTAATTTTAATAGAGGCGACTGTTGGAAATTTTCTACCACCTGGGACCCTGGGAAGTCTGGATGCGACTGGCGTGGCATTCACCTGTTAAACAATAATATAAATAAAAAACAATAATATAAATAACAAGAATAAATTTTGTATGTTATTTCATTTATTTATCTAATCTGATTATGTATTCTAGTTATTAATTAATACAATACAATAAAAATATGATTATTGTTAAGATTTTAATTTAAATGTACACAGAGTTGAAAAATATCGCTTTAAATTAAGTGCCATTTTAGAAAGCATCAGCCTAATGTTGGAATATATTAGAACACGCTAGAAATATAAAAGTTTTATAGTAATTTAATTAAATTATAAGTAATTTAATAAAAATATTAAATTTTTTGCAATATTATTATTGTGATATACAAATATTTTAATGGATATATATATACAGTTTTTTTAGTTATAATATAAATTTTAAAAAATGTATTAGTATCTATGGTCAATGATTGAAAATAGTATTTTTTTTATATTATACTAGTGTCGACCGTGGTTTAGCTGATTTGGACTACATAATATAATAGGCCTGTAGGCGGTAATCATTTCACCGCACTAGTAAAGAAACATAGCATTTAATTCTGCAACTAAACACGCAATCCCAAACGGGCGGCGCGTGAGTAATGGAATGCCTTCACATTAGTTTCCCTCTGCCTATCGTACTATATGCGGGATAAAGCGTGAAAATAATAAACCCTCTAATATTTTATAATACTTATATAAAAATTAAAGGTTATATATCCATAATTTATTTTTATTTAAATATTAGTATTTAAAAGTTTAAGCAATATATTGCACAAAAGCCTATAGTTGCTAGATATTAGTTGACATTTAATGTTAGATAAATGTTGACTGGCGTTTCTGGGTGCGATGTTAGATATATCTATATCTTTCAGATTACGCGTTGTTTGCTAGTGTGCTAGTCATTATGATATTTATTTAGTATAGGAATAATATTAGAATAGTTGAAAGTAATTTAATATTTTGTAATTTGTTTAATTTTTTTTTGAGTGGGAACCCACAACCATCGAGCGCACAGTCGCACACTTGTGCTTCTAGGGATATGCTTAAAGATAGCAAGTAATTTGTGAATTTATAAAATATTTTTTAATATATACCTTTACTTTATTTAAAGTAAAAATTGGAACTAGAATTAGTTGGTATATTATAGATATTATTAAATACTATCATTTGTAGAAATTTTAATGTAGCAAAAGTTCAAATGTAGCTTAATTCTCTAAAGATTTTTTTTAGCTTCCCGCTGTATCCCGTGTATTACGACACTCTTTTTTCCTATCGACCATCAATTATCGATATTACGTGTTCAGTGGCGGAAGACACTCGGTTCCCATCTTCTGGAGTGAGAATCGAACCCACGACTTGTCGAATTTCTAGTCCCACACTTGTGCCCCTAGACCATGACTGGCCACAATTGCAATTGAAGGTAAACGGTGTTAAACCCTGTCTTTTTATTAACGCCATCGTGGCTCAGTGGAACAGCGTCAGACTGTACATGTGATGATTGTGGGTTTATTTCTATTTGGTAACATTATTACAAATTACCTTCACCTACTCGTCTATATGCGGGATACGCCGTGAAGCTATCTATGAACTGTCTAAATAACTGCGTGTTACTAATCCTATATAAAATTTTATATGATATATATATTACAATAATATTTACTTGTTTAGTACTCGTTTTTCTTTATATCAATAGTGCCTGTATCTTTTTTGTTACTTGAGTGTTTCTAAATTAAATATAGAATATAGTATATATATATTTTAAAATAGTTTTTTATTTCACCTTTTTGTTTTTGGTAAATAATTGAAATGGTTTAAATTAAAATTATTTTTGATTTGAATAAATAGATTAGCGTGCTAACTACAAACTAGACAAAACAGTTTTCATCTATATACATTATGTTTGTAAAATTTTATTATTACTTTTATTTCCTTATGACAAATACAAATTTAGAAAATCGATAAAAGTGGCCAGTCCTAGCGCAGGGGCGCAAAGTGTGAATGTAACATCGATTGGTTGTGGGTTCAGTCCCCACTCGAGGAAATGAAATATTTATTTAAATTTATATTTTCATTTCTTCGGTCTGGTGTTGAGGCAAAGCGCGGCGTTGACTTCTGCCGCCCAACACGCAATGCCTCCAGAACTCGGCGGAAAGTGGGGAACGGAGTGTCTTAACACTATTTCCATCTGCCTACCCAGCTGTGCGCAGTCTCAAATCTCGCTACGATTAATAGATTATCGAAATATAAATTAAATAAAATTAAATCAGCTTCACGCTGTATCCCGCACACAGCAGGGCAGGCAGAGAGGACCTAGTGTTAAGACACTCCGTTCCCCACTTTTTGCCAGATTCTTGAGGCTAGGCTAGGTAACAGAAATATAAATTTAAGTAAATATTTCATCTCAAGGGTATCGAACCCACGACACAGTCGGTTTTACTGTCACACTTCGTGCCCCTGTACCACTATAATATAATATATTATTAGATATAGAGAAAATAATTTAGATGAGATAATTATTAAATGTGTAATACAAACGGGTGAAGCCGTGGGCGGGGCGCTATTCTACAAAAAAATCTTTGGTCAATATGTCCTTTCTGACACTACTAAGCAAAATATTTTTATTCTCATTTAACATATGTATTGCATACGCATGTTTACGCGGAACTCAACGCTGTGCTTTATCTTGTCTCCGAAGCGAAGAAATATAAATAATTCAGTACTCCGAGTTCGAATCAAACTCACGACCGTCGCAACGTTTATGCTTCAAATCAAGCAAACTTTTACACTTAAATAAATTTATAATATGTTATACTTTCGAGTTAAGGAAAATATAATTAATTACTAACTTCTTCTTTCAACAAACAAATAAAATAAATAAAACTAACATTGTGAGAGAATTGTAGAGCATTTATTTCTATTCCATGTACTTTACAACTTAATCTGAAGTATCACATGAATTCATACTTAACAGCTTAGTCAAACATAAATAATAGGCTACTTAAAAATATAATTAACACGTAGTTTCACAAAATGTTGAAAAAAAATTAAAAATTCATTAAATCTTCAATACATTACAACAAAACGCAGAATAATAAAAATATTTTGTACTAATAAATAAATATCAGATTTATTTTTTAAAAAATTGGTTTAAAATATTAAAAATTAAGGCTACATTTTGCGAAACCACGCATCACTGAATACAGTTCAGAGATTTTCCAAATAAATGCTTCGTTCCTAACGCTCAACAATAATTATTCGAAGTACAACTAAAACTAACAGTTAAGAGCGTCCCGATTCCATCGAGTGATATGCGACAAGAGGCGAAGCGAATAAAAAAAAATCTAATAAAAAAAAATACACCTCCCTTCATATTTTTTGGTTTGAAAGTCAAGCTAAATATAAAACTTAAACGAACATTCAAAACTAACCTAAAAAGTTTTGTATTCGTTCAATTAATTAATAATTAATGAGATCTTGGTTATTATTAGACGAATGGGCATTAAATTTAAAAGGGCACGAGTAATTTAAAATTTTTTGCAGTTCAAAATTTTCAAAAATGATCAAATTTTAAGCAAGTCCAATCATCCTGTCTTCGGAATTGAACCCTGGACTAAATTATTTTTTAACAGATTGTGAGCTGTACTCGTGCGTTCAGAAGAAAGTAAAGTTCCATTATATACATTTATGTTTTCTAATAGAGGAGTCTTAAAAACATGCAACAGATCATTGCAAACCTGATAAAAGTAATAGTGAATCAATAATCAAATATTATAAGGAAATTATGAGGGATTATTATATTTTCATTAAAACATAACGCGATAATATTGTGATACTTATAGGAAATTCATTTGTTTTAAAAAAAAGAATTGGCCAGAAAAATGACTACTACACTCTACTAAACTACTTTTACACTTATCTTTGAGAGTTTTATACTTAAGTTAACCTAACGCGGCCACGAAAAAATAATAGTCAAAACAGTTTAAAAAACTTAATTTGAATTAAATATTACAATTTAAAAAAAAACCCTAAAAAGTCACTTGTGACCGCAGACGAAGTTTCACTTACAAATGTGAGAAGAAATCGTTAAAATAAAATTTGAAATTAAAATAAAATCATACATATATACAAAATGTCAGCTCGAACATTATTACATCATTTAAAAAAAATGAGCTAACCACTTATAAAAAATAGCGTAGACTTAACTGAAATACTGAAATTCCATAGACCGTCTAATACCTATTGAATAAATAGACACTCATACAACAATTAAATACACCATGTATAACATTTAAAATTGTGAAGGATTGTATTATAATGAAAATATCAATGAAATTTGGCAAAATACCCAATAGTCTTGGGTTCGACTGATTCACTTTGCACTCTAAGTGTAGAACAGAGTGAAACATCACTATCACGTTCTATTTGCTTCTAAATTTGATTTTTTTTATTATATGATGATGATCGTGATTATTATGATGATTAAAATTATTATGGATCATATTACATAACAATTATTTACTAATGTGATGTTTTGTAATAAACACGTGAACAATGTGTTTACGTGAATTAATTTATGGTAAAAAATATTTATGCAAAGTTAAGAAAAATAAACTACATGATAATGTATAGACGCCTTACAATATTATCGTTATATGAAACATCGATAGATTTAAAACGTTTTTTTTTTCTATTTAATGTGACTTCATTGCTCCATCATTTAATTTGAACATATTGTAAATTTATATAATTTTATCGTTATACAATCTATATATCATACAAGTACTTATCATTAACATCCAAAGTAGAGTAAAAATGGCGTCACGAATATTATGGTAATTATATTAAAATATACTATGGTATTTTTTTATATATTATAATATAAAAAAATTACTATAGTATCTGGAATGTCATGTAGTTAAAATGAACGGTTTAAAACAATGGATTCACAATTTCTAGTTACAACAAAAAAATATAGAATCGAAAAAAAAAACATTTAATAATTGGGTGTGAATTATATATATACAGTTCAAAAAAAGAAATCGATACACAATAAAGTTAAATAAATTCGAAATTTCATATCATTAAAATACATCGGTGGTTATCGATTTTGATGAAAACGAAACTACACGAGAAATAAATATTATTTAAAAAAACCATAAATTAATAATAGTTTAAATGCCTAAATTAAAATTGTAAATATAAAAAAAAAAATATTTATATACAATAAAAGAAAAAAAACCGAGATAATCGATTGTGACATTACGTTTATAATATTTACATTCTAATATCTATTTATTTAATAAAATCCGAAATGGCTAAAAATTTTATTTTCAAATTTAATCTAATTAACGTCCATGTCAAGGACTTGCCCATTAATGGGCAACAACATTCACATCATGACACAACAACACAACGACGTCATTCTAATGACACGTCATAATTTCAAATGTCATTAAATGACATTGACAGAACTTTGACACCACAGCATAATGCCAACCGACACGGTTCAGCTTTCCCAATACATATTACATACAGATAATAATTTAATAATTACTGTTTTATATTAAACGAGTTTATAGATATAATATATTAAAGTAAGCAAGTTAAACATTTTAACTAAGATGGGATAGTTTTTTTTTTGTTTTTTTTTTTATTTTCATTCAAATTTCAAATAAGTTCATCTGCCTACTTCAATATATTATTATAATATAAGAATGTAGATTATAATCTTATTAACTAACATCAAAACATCGAGAGTTGTTTTAAGCTACTTAATAGATTAAATATGTATATATTTATGAATTTATGTATGTAAATGAAATACTGAAGCTACGTTGAGACAATGATATTATTTCTAAGACAATAATATGGCAAAAAAAATTAAATCCAGTCGTCAACATTTTCAATGCAGCGTCTTAGATCGCTTCGATCTTTTTTGGGCTTTCGATGTCCTCACCCATGGGAGCATGAAGTCACTGGAATGTAATTTATTAAATATTTTATTTTTAAGAACCAGATTTATATTATATATATATATAATACAAAATCTCTATAATTTTGAAACTTCGGGTCATATATACGAGAAAAGAATAGTTGCAAAATCTCTTCTGTCACCTGTATTGGTCTATCTATCTAGCTACCAACCTTTTTTAATGTAGTCCTGTAGAAGTAAAAGACAATTTACAATTTTATATTTAATCTCTTTGGGGACATGTCTTTTTGTACTTTCAATATCAATATTTTAATTGTCAAATATATCAAAAAAATAGAAATTCTCAACTATTCCTTATGAAAAACAATGGAAAACATAAACAACCTTTAAATTGTAAATTTTGTAATTAACAATGTAGAGGCCGTCAGTTTATTTTTGGCTTACGACTCGATAGATTCTTTTATTCTTATGTACCAGTATCCCCGAAGAGGTTAAAACAAGAATAGGACACTATGAAAATAACTAAAGAAAGCAGCAATTTTAGAAAGCAGAACAAATGGCAAAAGAAAAATTTATTTTAAAGAACACAAACACATTCAAGTATACTTGTTATGTCTGACATTAAGTATTTTTTAAACAACAAATTAAAATAATTTAAGTTTACATAATTAAAATATTTTATTTTGTTATTTGAGTTTAAGAAAAAGTGATAATTTGGCGACATTATTTATAAAAACAATGACTTTAGTTATATCTATATTTATATATGTTTTATTTTTTAATGTCAGATATGACGAAGCTCTTTATATCATTGTTGAATTTCTAACACCATCGACAATATTTTTAAAAGTAAAAGTTAAGTTTTTCTACTTTAAATTCTTTAAGGGAAAAGTTATTTTTTTCTATTTTTATTATATAAATATATACAACCAGTACTATATTTATAGTGAAAAAAATTATGTTTTGTTTTTAAAGTAACGGTCTAAAAAGAGGCCAATCGTGGTGCAGGGTCACTAAGTATCACTGTAGACGCGACTGGTTGTGGGTTCGATCCCCACTCGAGGAGATGAAATATTTGTTTAAATGTATATTTTCATTTCTTCGCGGTGTTGAGGCAAAACGCGAAGTTGAGTCCCATCACTCAACACGCAATGTCTCCAGAATTTAGGAGAAAGTGGGAAACGGATTGTCTTAACACTAGGTTCCCTCTGCCTACCCTGCTGTGTGCGGTATACAGCGCGAAGCTGACTTTTTTAACTGTTATCTATGATTTAAGACCCAGATTCGTAGATTTAAAATGTAGTTATTTTATATCTTTTAAATAAATAAAATGTGTGGTATTCGATTAAGTTATGTTTATTTATATGATGTAAATATATAAGACGTTGTTGTGTCATTAGAATAATATTAAGTATCCCTCATTTTTAAGAATCTTTGAACTTGATCTTATTTTTTCTTTTTACAGATATCGTGACTGATATTTAAAAAAATCTTTTTTTTTATTTCACAAAATAAACATTAATACTATCTATAGTCATATTAGACATATTATAATTTATAACAATTCTATTTTCTACATATAACAGTACACTGATCAAATGCCAATAAAGATACTTTAAAAAGTTAATCGAGGTGTTAGAAAATCATCAACAATATTGTTTACAAATAAAAAGAAACAACTTTTATCATTAGTAACAGGCAGATCGAGCAAATGAAAATAATTCATTCGCATGAATTTAAATCACACCCACAACCGACGCGTTTACAATCACACACTGTGAAACTAAGAGGGCCTCGTATTATTAAATGATAGTTCCTAAAATATTGATTTTCAATGTTATTTCTTTTTATTGTTACACATGCACACATGGGCGCAGGATAGGGAGCCGTGCCCATCCCAGAATAGTCTTGTGACCACCCCAGAAATTTTACTAATAAATAATTTGCCCGAAAAATTAAAAAATAAAACGTTTACACGAACATATCTGTTCAAAGCTAAAGTCCAGGCTCCCGCTAGAAAATGTTTCTAGATATCTTTAGATACAGCCCGCCAGGAAATATCTATAGATACGCCGATGCATGCATATATAACGTTACTCATTATTTCTACTTAATAATGTTATTACTATTTTGATGAATAGAAAACTAAAAAAAAAAAACAATTTCTACCATATTCCCACTCCCATTCACTCATTCATTCCCCCATATGAATATGAAATATGACTTTTTTTGTATACGGTAAATTTAACTGTACTTTTTCCAAATACACAAAAATATATTAGACCGTTTACACTAAACTAGTAAATATTTATCAATATTGATCAAATGTTTTGATTTAGAATTTGTTTATTTTCACAAAGAACATGTTTACTGGATATATCAAAATATTTTTACGATATATTGCCTATTATATGGCACATTCTAGTTTGTTAATAAAACTTATAATTTAACGTCCTATAGGAAATTATTAAAATTTACTCCTTAATATAGCAAATTTATCTAATATAGTTACATTATATTACATTTTACGACTAAAATATTTAACCTATTAACATATTATTTAATAATTATTCATAATTAAATAATTAATTATAAAGTTATACTATTTCGAGATTTTTTTTTAATAACAGTTTTCTGTATTTAAAATATTAACCTAAAACTTAGCACCTATATTGGACTTAGTTCCGCAGAATAGACACATATCTACATATGGAGAACAAAAAAAATAAACGAAACAGAAAAATACAACAACACATTTACAAACTGTTAAAATCTTAGTTTTTTACCTTTATTTTTGGTTTAAATTTAGTCAGTATCTATATCAGATGACGAAAAGAACGGATCGTTCACCTGATCTTCGTTTAAGCCTGCACAAAAATGTTAATACATTTCTTCAGTACTATCACTGTCTCAGATCACTTATTACATATAGAATTTGTATACATATATGTAAATGAATTATACTGTCTAACAATGAAATGACAGTTTAAACTATAAAGATTTAGAGATTAAAATTTTTAGATGGTTTTTTCTCAATACATGACTATGTCCAATGGTATTGTTTAGTTTTATTTTTCCAAGTACATATTTTCATATGAAACTTAAAGAAAACTAACAATTTTTTTATCGAAATAAGAAAAAATATAAAGTATAATTTACCGTTGCTGTCAAAAATCAACCTACATGTCTATTTAGAATGATTTCAATTACTAAAACGCTCTAAACAATACGCACAAACTTACCATTACCTAAAAAAACTCAAAACGCAAAAGTCTCAAAAAATCCCATACGTAATAAAAATTTATAATCAATATTTAAAAACCCCTTTTAAATCCAAGCACAATATATATACCACAACCACAAAAAAAAACACAAACACAAACATCACCCACCACCCAAAAAGAAAACAGGCAGATAACTGAGTCACTACACTCACATCGGCTGCATTTGCGGCAACGGTTCACCGAACGCGGTGACCGGCAACTCTCCGTTAGTGATCTCTATGTATTTTGCGTGTTGAGGTCTCTGCCAGAGCGAGTAGACGGACGGAGGACTGACAGTCGACCAGTCCCTCTGTCTTTGCCTAAGCCGTTCGACATGTCGCTGTTCCCTTATGCGTCGCATATGCCACCTTGGAGGGAAAATATTGTTTTCTTTTTAGAAACGCGTAAACAATTTTTTTTTTTGCCTTTGTATGGAACACACTTGCGAGCATAAAAATCGACCCAACTCTGTGATTTTTTTTTATTTATAAAATATTCAAAGTGATAGAAATAAATTTTAAATATCAAATCAGATTCAGATTCATTTATTTTTCTACAGCTAAAAATAAACACAAATTGAACATGAATTGTTGTTGGTGCACGAATTGTTTAAAATAAAATAAGGGAACCTAGTGTTAAGGCACTCAGTTCCCCACTTTCTGTCAAATTCTAGAGGCATTGCGTGTTGAGTGGCAGAACTCA
>DWAP01001994.1:0-14377 GCA_018230625.1 Heliconius eleuchia
TCACTTGCCATCGGGTGACCCGCACGCTCGTTTGCCGTGTCTTTTCCATAAAAAAAAAATATGTTAATGATCTAATAATACATAGTAGTCGATCAGCCGGAACAGATGAGGTCATTGGTGAATTAAGGAGACTAATTAAGAGATTAATTTATCGTATCGCGGTGGGACAAAGTCTGAGTACAGTGGTCGTGGGCTCGATTCCCATATTGGTGAATTAATTCCATTTTCCCGCACTGGCAAGGCAAAATTCGCAGCAATTCGTCGTTCGACACGCAAAGGATCGAATTTTCGCTTTAAGTGGAAAACTGAGTGAGTGTCTTGGCATAGGTTCTATATCTGCGTTGCCAAACGTCCGAAATCCCACTTTTTACTTAAAACGTATAAAAACTCCTCCGGTTCACCGAGATAAAATCTGACAACGCTGTTTTATATACAGAGTGGAATCGTCTGTACTTTTACGGGAGTAGTATGTAGAATAAAATATTTCAAACCCATACATAAAAAGAATTATGAAGATTCGTCAACAGTTTATTAGACATAGGTTTTTTTTTCATTTTGAAATTTTTGTTCGTACTGTATTACGTGTGACGCAATTATGAATGGATAGCAATAGCGTAAACACCTAAGTATTACTACGAAAATACTATTAAGCGTTGCCAATCTACCACTTTTTATTCTCAAAAAACATATAAGAACGAGAAAGGACTATCTGTGGTTCTATTTTACACAATTACCTATTTTCTATAATAAACCTAAACCACGTTCAATTTCACCGCCAATACCTGACTTGATTTCGTGAATGAGGCGTATGCGGCGTTATCGTTTTCATAGGTTAGTGTATATGAGCATCAATCTTAACAAATGGCGTTTTATTTTACAACAGTAATTTTATTATTTATTTTGTTTGAAAAAACCACTTTTTCTCTTGGCAAAATCTCTTTTGTTTTAATTGTATTAAGTTTTTATAGACTAGTTAAAACTGTACTTTCATTTAAAGTGATGATAAAAAAAACACGCTATATATGCAGTAGAAAAATAGTATTTTTGTAAAAAATCATATTTTCAGTGTTATTATAAACATAACGCCATCTACAAAACTGAATGCGAAGTTTTTCCGAAGAAAACTCGGTAAAGGCGTAAAAAATGAAATCTATAGATGGAGTAAAATAGTACACAAAATGTAGTTTCAAAAAAATCTAACTCATTTTAATGCGTAAAAAATGTTAAGTATTTGTATAATAGATAAACGCATTATAAAAAATAAAAAGTAGATATGCAGTAAAAAAAAGTTGGCAAAACACGCAACCCCATTTCACATCAGAAATAGGTCATTCATTATTAGTCGTTAAGTTGCGTATGTTAATGTTAATATAAGATTTTGATTAAGGATAGTCTCGTATTGTGGCCAAGGCAACTTGGAATGGGTCCGATGGTCCGATGACGTCATCGGTGCGCGGTCCACAGGCACTAGTCCAAGTATGCCCGCATCGAGACTCGTGCAAATATTGTTACGCAAAAGTACTTGCTGGCATAAGTACCGTGCGTGTGGGTTAAGCAAATAACTAACTAATATTTTTTTTAGAAGTAACAATTTACGCTAATGTTTTTTTTATTGTCACGATGTCATATTATGATATAATACTTATGTGACAATAAGTATTTTAAAAATCAATTCACATCAGCTTTACGGTGTATCCCGCACACAGAAGCGAAGTATAGGGAAGCTAGTGTTAAGACACTCCCGTTCCCCACTTTCCGCCGAATTCTGGAGGCATTGCGAGTTGAGTGGCGGAACTCAACGCCGCGCTTTGTCTAGAGCGCTAGTCGAGAGCGCGAGTCACTAGAGCGAAGAATAGGAAATATAAATTTAAATAAATATTTCATGTCCTCGAGTGAGGATCGATTCTACAACCAGTCGATTTTACAGTCACGCTTTGTGCCCCGGCACCAAGACTGGCCTAAGTATTTTAATTAATTTCTATTTTATTTATTTATATTAGTAACTAATTAAACGTAAAAGAGTTAATAGGTACAAATAAAAGTCTTACATTATTCAAACTCGCATAAAATTTCCTTAATATATCTAGCTCAGTAAGAAGGTACAAGAAGGGAACGTTCAATGGAGAATTCTTAGTACGTAGTTAAGGATGTTCGATGTGGAAGGAGGCGTCGTCGGTCAATACTAGTAGGTGGCGCGGTGCGGGCGCGGGCCGGGAGAGGCGCGCAGGCGTGGCCCCGTCCCGGCCCCCGGCCCCTGCCGGCCCACTCCGCTCACGCAACTCGCGAGTCGGCCGCCGTGCGCTGTGATCGCGCGCGACGAACTCCCGCAGCCTCCCGAGCCATGTGTAATGTTTTCATCACAGAGCTTATCTGTCAGCTAGCTTTGGGACACGATATCTCCTAAACATGAATGAATAAACTACCACTCATACGGTACGCGGTGTCACATTGAGCCCTCGCGGGAGGACAGGGAGGACAGCTTTCGCTCAGTGTCTAGTTTTTCTCGTAAGCTCGTTGTGGCTCGTGGCCGTTGACACTGCAGCGTGCGGGTCCCGCAGTGTGCAAGTGTGTGCTTCATTAGCGAACGCAAGGCGAGGACGTCAGCTGAGTCGCGTAAACATTGGCTTGGCCGAGTTAAACTGACGATACGATGGTTATACCATTTTTATAGGTTTTGAACCGGTAACTAGCGCGGCACTGCTGTGGGATTTCAAGATGCGGCGATTAATTTTGCTGTTTTTGACAGGTAAGGTGACAATAGCTTAATGTATTGAAATTATTAGAATGAGCTTTAGTAAAGAATTTTTTGAAATTTACGTTTAATTTTAGTTTATGTATAATATTGGTCTGGAAAATAAATATTTCTTCGATTAGGATAATCTATTAGCTATATATACTAATAATAATTAAGAAAATTTCACCTTGCTTTATAATTATTATCACTATAGTATATTTATTAATATAAAGAATTCATGCTAAATCTATATTGTACATTAAAAATATCGATAATTTAATAATAAAAAATGTGTAAATTAGACACTTATATTATTTTATTAAAGCTTCACGTGTACCATTTAACCACAATATAGATAGGTGAAAAGTATTAGTTAAAAGAAACCATCATTCTCTACTTTAACGTCTCTCACGTTAAAGTAGAGAAAAATAGAATTGACATACCTAGAGAATATACATTTTTAGTTTCATTTTCTTATATTTATTAATTATAAGATCATTTATCAATTTCACAGTTGCCCTGCAAGTAAAAGAATAGGCTAGGATAGATAGATTTTCAAGTTACCTTAAGTTAGACCAGTATTTAGAAATCGCTCTTAACTCTGAGGTTGGTCTTGAGATGCCTTTTTGATTCATATAATTTATATATGAAAACGGCTGCTCGAGGTGGATCTCAGACTTGAGAGCGGTTTATAAATATGAACCTTAGCTCTACCTTCTACTCATTATATGTAGTGTTATTGCTATTATTGAGCTGGTGGGCGATGCTCAATCTTACACTTCAGCCAAATTGCAATCAAATTAAATATATATATAAGCGACTCCCAGTTACTCTAAGATATAGATAACTGCTCTAAAATAAAAATGCATGCATATATAATAGACACCTATAGTGTCTATTATAAAATAACTGTTAAAAAAGATATAACATTCAAAATGTTCATGAAATCACTGAGACATGAAATTCATATAACGTTTTAGGTACTGATTGCCTATAGCTCAATACAATAAGAATTTAATAAGAATTTAATTTTAGTGGTTATTTTAGTAAATATTTAAGAATTTATGCTATATACGCTATATGGCATAAATTCTGAAATATTACTAAAAATCTTATATCGTTAATCAGTTCGTTTTTGTATTGTCTAAGAGCAAATCTCTAACTCAATATGATTCCTACTTCCATACATAAATTGTACGAAAACCGGCACTCGAGTCCAAGTCAGCGACAGGTGTTGAATGCAGGTAGAAATTAGGAACACTCGATTGTCGGACCGCTTTGAAAAAAAAATCCGGGATGCTTATGACGAAATGTCTTAGGCATAAGAAATAAAATATTAAAAAAAAAAACAGTATGGCATCAATAATTTATTTGACAATCCAATGAGGAAATTGATAAATTATATGTTAAAATCTGAAAAAGATAGTATTTTAGATAAACTTAATAAAAAATATTCCAATAGTGCAGATTATTTTGGATGACAAAAATTGTTTTTTTTTTCTAGCTCAATGGAAATATATCATATATTTTTTATTGCTTATAGTTTACTAAACTTTGTTCTTTCAATATATAAATAATAGTCTTTAACAAAACTTTCCTTGTGTAGCGATCTGTCGACGAAACCCTGTTTCTAACAGTTTGATGGGACGCACAGTTTTTCTAAGAAAAGTTCGGGAAATTTTCCTCCTTGCTTAGAATTCTCATCAATCAATTTTATATTTTGACATCGCTTTACTTTTAGTTAAAAAAGCCACGAAACTTACAAAAAATCAAATATACATATTTTCAAACCCATTTTGTATAATATTTTAAGGTTAAGAATTGGATCAGAACCGGAATATTAAAACGAAGATCTTTTCAGTTCGCAACTGCCACTTTTTCTACGTTTAACAAGCGGATGCTGCACGCACCTGGCCTCTAAGCTTTTTTTATTTAGCTCACACAAAAGAACGTTACTTACTTTTATTTTTAAAATCGAATATCTAAAAATATTTTGAGGCATAATGTTAATTTCTAAAAATATGTGTAATAAGATAATTTATAAAACATAAGTAGATAATAAATATCGTATTTTGTAACAACGAATTTATATTTTTTTATTTTATTTACTATTTTATCACTTTTATTTTAGTCACTTTATTATTTAAGCCTAGTGGCTTAAAGAAAAAAACCACTGTTCCTGTTAGATTGCGGCATCCGATTCATAATCGAAAATATTTAATGATATAAACATCACGTAGAGTTAACATAGAGTTTGTATTAGCTACTATTCTGTGTTATAAATTATATGTATTAAAAAATCCTTCCTATCCTATCCTTCCTATCCTATCCTATCCTATCCTTATCAAAGTCAATTAATATTATATTAGATTAAAATTGGGTCCACAAAGCGACACGTCCTAATGCTTCGGCACCGGTTCGTTAAATTCCCATAGGTCTGTAGTCGGTCTTTTGGCCAATGTTCCCCAGAGAGTTATGTACTTAATGTATATATGGATACATTTCCTATATCGTATCAATTTGCTATATCTATATATAAATATAATTTTAGTTATAAGTTTAACTAGCTTCTGCAGCTTCGCGCGTGTGGTGCGTTTATTAATTACTGAATGAATTTCGATAAAACTTTGCACTAATATACCTTTTTCGTCAGAAAAACATATACGCTATAATTTCGATAGGTACCCTAACGCGGCTTCGCCTGCTTAAATTTATTGTTATATACAGTGGAACAAACAGCTATTCTCATAAAATTTCAAATATTACATAAGTTTTAGTACAAAATATTAACGAGAAGACTCTTATAGAATAAAATGTAACACTATTTTCGAAATCGACTTTGGTATTTCTGGAATTCTTGTTGTTTTTCATCAGTTATTCTATTTTGGGGTGCTGACAGCAATCTTACAGAATGGCTGCGGGGAAGCGATAAGTAGCAGGGCGCCGGCTTTCATCTGAGTTGTAGTATGTGTTGATAGTCGTATGATTGCGCCGGCGCATATTAAGTTGCGTTTAGATGTAAACAACTAAACAATTGTATATCTCGAGATATTATGCAATTTTTTTTTAAGTTTATAGGTTACCTTTTTTTCATTATTTTTTATAATAGTGACTACCCAGTAACTTTGTATCTAATCATTTGATTTAGAAGGATTTTCATATATAAACAAAATACCACTATAATAAATAGCTTACCACATGTTTGGAAAATTTTGGATTATATTTTTATTTGTATGGGCTTAGATTAAAAAATAATTATTAGGACATCAAAAGCACTGCACTAGTTTGAAATGGTTTTACTGTTCTAATTTAGTTCGTCCATTCACAATCTGTGACGTTAGACGGTTTGGTTACTGCTATCTCTAAAGATAACCTATTTATTTATTACCCTCCACAGTAGTACCGATAATTGAGTAAAATTTATAGTCCTAACCCACCTTTTTGACCAAAGCTAAAGATTATGTAGCTATTCTGAAGATTTAGTTATAAATAACTTTAATTTTGGCACTCTACTATTTGTTAAGATAGAAAATATTGTGTCAATTCAATAGAACTAATATTGATCAATGAAATTTAGTGTCAATAACTTTAGGCAAATGGATCTTACATTGTTACCTTATAAAGGAAGTATTTAAACAACAAATATTTACAAAATATCTTAGGTAGATAAACCACGAAGCGTTTTACAAAAGAGATTTCCCAGGTGCAAATGAATCTTATTTAATTTTCCCCGAGAGTCCGAAACAATCCGGATCGTGTTACATATTACACAAGTTTCCTCATTTCTTGCGTACGTTACACAAAACTTCATTAATGCAAAAGAAATTTCTTTTCACTTTTTATTATACCTTTATTTTTACTTAATCAACATTTTGGCTTTCCTGAATTGTAGATACTAGCTTCTACTCGAAATTTTGCGAGTACATAGAGAGAGCGTCTCTGAAAAATATCTGATTGTTTTGAGCTTCACACTGTACACCACTTATAACAGGATAAGCAGGGAACCTTGTGTTATGAAACTCCATTCGCCACTTCTACAACTTAACGTCGCACTTAGATCGAGTAAATGAAAATAATACCGCCTCACGAGCGGGAACTCAACCAACAACCATCGCGTTTATGCTAATCACACGCTTATGTCCGTGCTGTTCGACTGGCCTCATTGAGAACTGACCTGGGAACGGAGTGTCTTAACACTTAGTTGGATAAGGAGGACAGGGGGACCTATGTGCGAAACACATTATGAAGCTATAATATCAAAACGTAACAATAATGTTATAATACGTTTTGATAATCTTTGTATTGTTTTTATGTTGAATACAAACTCACTTTTTTGTTAAATATTATTGCCGCAGTAACTTGACTACAGTCATGGTCATCGTCAATAGCTTACACTAAGGTACTAAGCCTTACATAACGTATCGATCTATATCGCTTATTGTATTTAAGATATAGTACTACTATAGTACTATTTATATTCTTTTTATCACTCGGTTTAGTAATTCAAAAGTGTTCGGAAAATTACTTACATTTTTAAAGTACTTTCGCAATTGTGTTCCAGTTCAAAGAAACACGTAAAGTCCAAGAGGTTTTGTGATTAATAATTTAAAAAGTATACGCACTTGTAAAAACTCTGTTATTTTGAAATCACAGAGATACAGATATTTACATTTTATCCATATTATGATGATGATAATGAAGGGATGCAAAATGATCATCTGTGAAATGCCGCCTTAAAAATTTCTCTTAACATTTCAGTATTTGTTATAGTTTTGCTGGATTATTATGGTTGTTCATCAGATGTTCCAGATGTTAATACGTCAATGGAAAATGCTCATCACGCTCCAACAAGAAAAGTTTCATTTAAATCCGTCCAATATTTCGGGAGATATGCGTTTACAAACAGACAAACAAAAATTCAAAAAAATATATATTTGTGAGTAAAGCGCGGCGTTGAGTTCGGCCACTCAACACGAACGGTCTCCAGAATTCGACAGAATAAGAGGGGATCGGAGTGTTTTAACACTAGGCTCCTTCCGCCTACCCTGCTACATGCGGGATAGAGCGTGAAGCTGAAAAAAAATATTATCACGTTCACATTGCATCATACAATTCACATTGTATGATGCAATGTGTATGTGATAATATTCAATAGGTACTAGTCACTAGACCAGATTTACTTTTATTCAGGCTTCACTGCGCTCTAGAAGTAACTGTTCATTAGGTGTTAAGCTAAACAGTATACGTAATTAAGTTATCTATAATTTATATTTAGTTCAGTTATATGTTATGGATAAGAGTATCCATTTCGCTTCATCTTACGAGTTTGTGTCATATAAAAATAAATTATTAAACGTACACATAGATAAATAAGATATAGCTAGACAGTTTGGTAATCATCATACTAATGTTGTAAATTTGAATGTAACATTGTTTGTTACGCTTTCACGCCAAAACTACTGAACTGATTATCATGAAACCTTATACACATAATCTTAGAGGTATTAAAAAGAATATAGGATACTTTTTATTAAAAAATATATTCTAATATAAAAATAAGTTTAGGCTAGCAAAGTCACATTTGACTATATAGTATGTTATAAATTTATATTGGGCTATTTCTTCCGTAATTATAAACACAGAAAAGTCAAGTAGTGAGGGACAAAACAACGTTTAGATTATATTTATTGACCTTGACGGCCTAAGGGTGCCTTTGCAAAAGGCGACACGTGCGCTTAGTAAAACGATAATGATAGAGTAGCTAAAGGGGAGTCCCAATCAACTGAATAACTAATTCAAGCCATTGCACTTTACGCCGTGCGGGAGCTCTTTTTGCGATACCCTAGTCCCTATTGTCGAAAGTTCCAATGACGAGGGGTCACTTCAAGATTGTTTTTGTTAAATATACAAAAACAGTATATACAAAGCTAGTTTTTAAATTAGAACCTTTGTAGAGTACAATTTGTTCTTATTTAATATGTTATTTTAATGACAACATTTGCACTGGGCAAAGACTGATGATATAGCTTCCATGACTAAATAGAATATTATTTTTGTCTATTGTTTTATCAGCATAGACATTGTTTCTTGTAAGTCTCTCAATGTATACGTTACAAATGCAATAAATCGAGTAGTAAATTATTTTTATATACAGCACTCAACACAAAAATGTCTCAAAACATAAAATTGTTACTTTAAGTACGTAGAAATATTAAGATAGTAAAAGATGCAAGAGCTTTAAGATGTGATGCAAGTACATTATGTGTAATTGGGTCAAAGAGGGGAAGGATGGAACTAAGTGGAATGGGGAGGTAGAATCTTTTCCACGATGTGTTTGAATCGGTTGTGTTATAGTCGACAATATTACACACAACATTCTGCACAGAAACTTTATGAAAATGTGTCTTACGACAATAGCCTCCTTGGTAAAAGAAACTGAAATAAATAATATTTTCTCATCTGACGTATATATAAATAATATAAATAAATTTAAACAATTTTTTATGTTTTTATATTTTTAAAGAGCGGTCTCATGACGCAGGAGCACAGGGGTGAGATTGTAACGCGACGGTTGTGGGTTCGGTTCCCACTGGGGGAAATAAAATATTTATTTAAATTTGTATTTTCATTTCTTCGATCTGGTGTGGAGAGTTCCATCACTGAAAATGCAATGCCTCCAAAATTCGGCAGAAAGTGGGGAACGGAGTGTATTAACACTAGATTTCTTCTGCCTACCCTGTTGTGTGCGGAATACAGCGTGGAGCTGATTTAATTAAATTTGATTTAATATTTTCTAAATCTATTGAAAAGAAAACATGACAAAATCATGTGCACTTCACCTAAAAACTAAAAACATAATTGTGCCTTGGCTTGTGTCACGGCAAACTAAAATTAATAAAAGTCTTGTATAGGGGTTGATATGGGCTATAATAAAACTTGATTACTTTTGATCATAAATCTTTTTTTCATTATCTGGCGCGGCGTCAGGGCCGCTTGCCGCCAGAGACAGGACCCAAATCCCCATGTTTTGACATACACACCCGCTGTATTTATGACACTCAGTCCGCTTCATCTGACGTAAGATTTATGAAGTCACCATGTGTCCTGAGATGCTTTAATTGCTAGAATGCAATTTGACTTCCTGTTTTACAAATGTCTCCCTGTACCAATCATATTCTAAATATTTTTACAGTTATAGTTATAGCTCTCCATATTTAAACGTTATCCGCCGCGAACCGTTATATGACGCATAATTTTCATTGTACTTGTCCCACGTTCGTGCGTTCCTTTATTTAAGCAATTTAATTCATTAGTTTCCAATTGTTTTGATAGGCTTATCGTTGAATCATATTAAGGAGCTGATTGAAATCAATTATAAATTAAACAACTGGATTTCACATAGAGTAAGTTTTTTTTTAAAAGGATTTCGAGTTCGACTATTAGATTTTTTAAAACTTATTATACTTTTTAAATCTGTTTATATCAATGTAAGTATATATCAATAATTTCCTAGAAGCACTAAATGATTATTTTTTCTTTGACAGTGAGAAAGTTGTAAAAAACAAATTTATTGTTAGTACTAAAATGTAAAACTTAGAGTTTGCAGACTGAAATGGTCTGCAAAAAAGTGACTATCCATTTCGATATAGATTTTAATTTATTATTCTCTGCAAAAAAATTTAAATGTCTTTGAGCCTGACGCCGATACAGCATTACTAATACGAATCGCAATGCGCTAGATACATTTGGCTAAGTGTAAGATATATACATATTTCAACATTAGGTACATGTGGGACGTTGTTATGTGTAGGGAGATGCATTAGTGTATCAATTTGCTTAGTCACTATAACATTTTGGGGTCGTTCTGATATCAAAAAGCTATAAGCGTAAGTGCGTTTGTGAACTCGCAAGATTTATGGTCTTTATCTAATGACATTTTACTGAATGCATTTTTTGAAACCCCCTCTATTTATAAAGATTTGGTGTGCAATGAACGTAATTATTTTTGTATTAATTTTATGTAATTTTATGCAAACTATATTTTATTTGCTATTTTTTTTTAGAATTATATTCAGGCTTGAATTATCTTACAATATACAAGCGGCAATATGCGTGCCACTGTAAACGTAACATATTGCGAGTTCGATTCCTACCAGAGGAAATTAAATATTTAATTTTCATTTCTTCGCTCTGATACCGAATCAAAGCGAGGCGTCGAGTTCAGCCACTTAACACAAATGGCTTCCAGAATTTGGAATCGATGCAAAATAATAATTTAGAAACGTCTTTTGCTAACGAATCAAGAACATGTCTATAAACGATCCAACTACGAAAGAACTTTGTAACAATATTAAAAATTTAATTTCAAGTTACCGTAACAGTTTAAGTCAAATATTTACATCCTGCTTACAAGTGAAATTAACGATACTCTGTGACCATTATTTTTCATTCGAGCTAAATAAACGGAGTAGAGATAATGTACGTGATTATATATCCATGTGCTACTTCCGGGCGGATCGGTGGCGGACGCGTCCGAACATGGAAAGCATTTTAAGCGGTACCATTGATACCGTCGCGTCCATTGTTCCATTTATTTTGAGCTCGACCTATTGATCCTTCGCAATTTTAAGCGCCACTCATATCGGCTTTAGCTTTAAATATTATCTTGCACGTGGAAGTATTTAATGATAGTGTCATGAATAAAAAATTTGCTTCTGATGTGTGCCAACTTTACAAAATTTATAGGCAAAAATTAAAAGAGATAAAAGTCTAACAGGAATGTAAATTGAGTATGCTTCTTAATTCCTCGTTTTCGTATCGTTTTTTTGCTCACAGAATGCTCTTTTGAAAGTATGCATTTAAAATATAAGCTTTAGAAACGTTAAGTGCATTTCTTCAGCCTAGGTTTAATAAAGTAACAGACGATCTCGAAAAATTTCTTTTTTTTTATGATGAATAAAAGATCTAAAAAATTCTTATATTTAGAATTTGATGTCATGTTCATTAACACAATTTTATGTACATTCATAGTGTAATTCTATGTCATAAGAACATACATAACCCTAACATATTTTATTTTTATTTTTATTCTTTGATAAGATAAACGAACAACCCTATATATTGCACGAAGCCACATAATGCGGGTAGCTCAACGCAACTTGATACAAATCTCAAATGAAACACGAAGCTCATTTAGGGTTCGATAGTTTAATACCTTTTATATATGTTATCGAGATATTTACATTTATTTTTTTCCAATGTAACTATTATACGTATGAAAATATAAACACAATCAGTTTATATGCTTAATCGAACGTTGGTGTTTTAATTTGTTTTAGGGAAATTCAATATGTTTATAGTCCCAAGAATTAATATAGATGAAAATTTAAAATATCTGCTGCTTACTGTTAAACATAATTTGCTTAAAAAAGTTAATTTTTATTCAATATTTTATATATAAACAATGTTGATTGAAATGTTAACATTTATATGAGTTCAAATAGACTTCATTTGTAAATGTATTTGCTTTATTAAATATATAGAGCATTAAGTTCTATATATTATACGAAGTATATTGCAATTACAAAAATAAAATAAATTATTGAAAGCCTGCAGAGACGGTATCGGTATTTGGGCCACATTGTCGCCCCGGCCGGCGCCACTCTGCGGGGGGATTATCCCAACTTCACCCCACATAACAAATACTGTCTTTTGTGCTTTATTTTTTCCAGATTTTATGACACGAACTTGCTATAAATCGATAAGTAACTTTGTAACTTCACGAGAAACGAACAACCCCAATTTTTGGTAGTTCCGAAAATACATACACATTATGTTGTCCCGAACATTGGAAACAGATTATGCTAAAATAAAAATAATATGGTTGTATATCTATTTATATATTTTTATTATAAAAAAATTACAATACAAAAGTATTTGAATTCACACTTTCTAGTTTTATATACTAGGATAAGGATTTTATAGAACCTGTATAAAAAGAGTAATTGAAAACGGTCTAAATGATGCAACGTCTCGTAAACCCGTGTATGGACATCTGCGACCCAGAAGAGCGGGGTCGATCCATCCACCCTCAACTATTTATTTAGTTATAGTCTCCCTAAAGCCATTACAAATTCTTTTTATTCTGTTGTTCATAAAATACTGCTAAACAGGCATTAGCCTTGAATTTAATTTGAAGTAAACTCGTAATATTATATTGAAGGAAACCGCTAAAGAACTAAATATTTCATATGTATTAATTATGTCGATGGCCAAGATAACAATGTGCACTTGTAAATAAATAGTGTTACAGTAATGTGTTCAATAACAACGAGTTGAGAATTATATTTATTTATGAATAACACGTTTTTGCGCGTTGAGATAATAAGGTCGGACAAAGATAAAATTTTTAGCGCGGATCCAATAAACGTATTTGCCTCATCTTAGACGACGCAGTTGAAATATGACTATCTAACACGATGTTGGGTTCAAATTTATACAATTGAATATTTATATTTATTATAAATATGTTTGATCAGTTCGGATAGACAAAATACCGCGTCGTTCTGTTGCATCATAATTCAAAATGTAGACACTTTATATACTCTATGGGTATATATCAAACAATATGTATATGAAAGACATATATGAAGAAAAATCACGTAACCTTATTATATTATTATATTAAGCAATCAATATCCTTTCACAAAAACTGGTAGATTTCTGGACAAAAAGCAAATTGTCGTTATCATATAATGTATATTTCTATACGCCCTATTATTATAACAGCAGTTATTAAGCTGAAAGTTTTGTAGCAGAATAACAAAATTTCTTTATAATAATTTTATCTGAACCACTTAAATTGAAAAAGTATTGTATATCTTTTTCCATTTTGGGTCACTGGGAAGTTTTTCCTTACATCGTAAAACCATTCTCTAGAGACTTGCTTGTTTTAAGCCGCTCTTTCCTTCGTTTTCCTCCTTCCTTCTTTGAGATCCAAGGACCAATTACTAATTCTATTATTATAAAAGGTCACAAAAAATATTCTTCATAGATTTCTATTATGTTCTATTTATTTTATGTAATATACCTACAGCTATTGAATTTAAATTAAAATTTAATCTCATAATATTCTGCATATATGGCCTTAAATATTTTATTTTATAAAGTATACGTTTAATTATATTTTAATTGTATACTGAAGCTTCATTAAATTGCAAGTATAAATAAAAACTTACACAGACATACGAGCCGTTAAAATGCTCTTACAGTCTTACATAGTACATTAATATTTAAAAAGTTTTTTTTATAAATATAATTACGATGATTACATTATCAACAAATTTTGGGATGATATCAGTAAGTGATTTGTGTTTTGTGGTTAAGCATTATAAACGGGCTGTTGTGACGGCGTTGCGTCTATATCTAAATATATGTTGGTTGATGGTTTTGTGTTAATTCTATACATAAGTATTTGTTCTAATTAAATGTTAATTTAATATATCCCATCTCCAGAGGCCAGTCGTCGCGCAGCGGCACGAAGTGTGACTGTAAAATCGACTGTTTGTGGGTTCGATTCCCACTCAAGTAGATGAAATATTTACTTAAATTTATATTTCCATTTCTTCGCTTTGGTGTCGAGGC
>DWAP01001995.1:0-14374 GCA_018230625.1 Heliconius eleuchia
GGGATCGAACCCACAGTCGGTTTTACAGTCACACTTTGTGCCGCTGCGCCACGACCGGCAAGAGAAATACTTAAAAATATAAAATATGAAATGTATTTTAAGATTAATTCGATTGTTATAAACACTTATTTAAATATGTTTTACAAAAACGTTACTTAAAATATTGTTTACAAATTGCGAATACAAATATAACTTATTGGAAAATTTATATATATAAGATCCATATTCCGCCGAGTCGAGCCTCGGGGAGCATCACGGCCCAGTTCGCCTTTTCAATTTCACCTTAGAAATATTTATATCCTATTTCGCACTTCGCATTTTACACAAAACCCAATTAAAATGGCCGTTTTTACAAATTGATACCGATCATGTTATTTGATTAATGAATGTTGTGACTATATCGGAAATTGAAGCAATAGTGACGGCTGCTAAAATATCTGAAGTAGAAGACGTATTGTTGATGGAAAATATCAATCAATTTCCTTATACTGACCATTTACTCTAGAAGAGAAAAAAATGATATGAAATTTTCATAATATTGGTCCAAAAGTACTGAAAATCTACGAGGTTTAAGATCTGACTAGAGTATTTAACACAATCTCGATGGAATTGCGGCTGTAGGACATCACTTAAATATAATAATGGACGGTATAAAAATAACTAATCCTATAATAGAAATTTAGATGTAGCTCTTTAAGAAGAACACAATGAGATTTCCATAATAACTTATCTTATAATATCTAAATATCGAACTCAGGACCTTAAAGTTTAGGTCAGATATCTAAATGACTAAACCAACACTCAGCTGTTATAATATAAACATTTAAAATGAATATACTCTATGGCACGTACGTGACATTTTTAAAATTAGTAAAGTTAGTCATATAAAAATGTAGGAAAGCAAATAAAAAAAGTACTGTAATTCAAAACAGTTTTTGAACAGCTTTTTGTATTCATTTGAATTAGTAGTCATGACTATTTAAGCTCTCGGAAAGCGTTTCCCTTCCTTCTCGAAATGAAAAATATTTTTCTTTATTTGTTCTACTGTTCACTTTAAAATGTACCTCTTGTATTTTAAAAGGTAATTTAGCTTGTCTTAGAGCCACCTTCAACTTATGACTAGAATCTAGGAGGTAGATCATAAAATATTCATACATATTTACAGGTTCAATTCCTGCTGATAGTGGAAATGAGATAATTAATATTTTCATTTCTTCACTCTAGTGTGAAGGCAAAAGGGTGGCGTTGAGTTCCGCTCTTGAGGCACTGTACTCAAAATGCAATGCCTCCAGAATTCAGCGAAAACCGGGAAGTTAGTGAAATACTAGGTTACCTCTATTTACCCTGCGTCATGCGGGATACAGCGTGAAGCTAAAAAAAGAATAAAAAAAAATGTATCCCTTGTAACATATATTTGATTGTATATACAACTTATCTAATATTTGCAAATATAATAAGTAAAATCTAAAGCGATATCAAACGAGATCTTCAATTTAGTTTAGAAGAACGGTAAATGGAAAAAAATGTCATTATCAAAGGTAGAACAAAGGTAATACGCCTAAATTACAAGGGCGGGACAGTGCCTTGTTCGTTTTAATCAGAATTTTATCATTCAATATCATCATTCGGGACCCTTATTTATCCCTGAATCTGAGACTGATCTTATTAGGGTGGAATCGAGATATCCGAAAATATTTATGATGGAAATAAACCTCGAAAATATTTTATAACAAAATTGGAGCTTCTTATTTTTTTCGTGTTGCGAATGCGGTACACAGTTAGAGCTCTACACTTTTATTTTCGTATATTTTCCATACAACATATCATACTTGTCTTAATTTATGTAATTAATGAGTTGAATTATTATATATTATTCGGGTTTTATATTTCGCTCGTAGACGGGAAATAAGTCCTTAATTTTTGGTTTATGTGAATGTAAAGCACAAGCTTTACAATTACAGATTGCAGAATAAGTCCTAAGTAGATACAAAAAAAACCTACATTCAGTATGTGTATTACTTGCTAACAAAACGCGGCTTCGCCCGCTTGTCATATAATATGTTATAGCCAAATTATTAAATATTTACATAATTTGTAAGCCTATGTGTTATTCTGATATTCTGATGATGTTCCTATGCAACATTACTGTAAAGTTTTATCCGTTCAGTCTTTGCCTGAAAGTGGAAGAAACATCCTCACAAGCTTTCATATTTATTATATTTGTAGGTTAGTAGGATACACCAAATCACATCATAATCAAATGACTTTTGAATTTGGTCTCGAAGTTAAATAAAAGCAAATAAAAGAAAAATAGTTAATATCGTTTACGTGACGTTAAAAATGAAGCATTGCGGATTCTTGTAGCGGCTAAAAGCATTACGGTTTATCTGATAGTCGTTAGCCGATGTTTGGTTCACCTTGTATTGTGAAAGCCCACTAATAGCATGGTGTTTACAGAATGGAATGGAAATTGAAAATACAAACGTTGTGATAGCATTATGGGCTTAATTTGAAAATTGATATGTTGGAAAAGAGATTACTTATAATTAATCTTACTAATATTATGGATGTCAAAGTTGGGGAGGGTGTGTGTTTATTCCACTCTAATACAAAAACTACGGAACGGATTTAAATAAAAATTACAGTAATAAAGCTTGTAGATCATAATAATATAAAGGCTACTGTTTAAGTGCTCATTTTGTATAATTTGGCTATAATATAACAAACAAAGTTTACGCGGGCGAAGCCGCAAGCCGCCAAAATCATTTTTTCATGACTGTAAAAATGTTTTGTATGACTGCAGCTCTATATGTTAAGGTAGTTTTTTTAAATATTTTTTTTAATAATACCAAAACGCTATGTTATAATCACTTAAAATTTTAGCTTCGCTTCGCTCTGTTGTCAAGACAAGCGTGACCTTGAATTCAGCCACTCAACACGCAATGACTCTAGAATTCGGCAGAAAGCGGAGAGTATCTTAATACTAGGCTCTCCTTGCCTATCCTACTACTTGCAGAATACAGCGTGAATCTAAAAACAGTTTTCGAAATAAAACTGTCGCAAAATTGAAAAACTCATTTCGTCTGGTTATTATGATAACATAATATTTTTTTAAAGTAAGTACACATCTACCTATGAACTATTTCGCAGTAAAATATGTAAAACCTCTATTTCAGCTGTGAAGAAATACGTATTTTTACAGAACCTTATACATTGAAAACAGATTGGTTATAATATTTATGAGATTTTCGAAGCTTCGTAAGAAGCTTAAATCTGACAATAAAATTTAAAAGGAGAGAATTATCGACTTGAACCACTAGTTGTGCTTAAATAATACTGGTAAATAATTTAACTTAAAGTTTTTTTTAATATACTTATATGATTTATTTTAGCAAACATTTATTACAACAAAAAAATTAAGAAAAGACAAGATAATATTATTTTCATTTTCACAGTAGACCTGATTGAAAAGCTTAAAAAGATAAGCAAATAGCAATTAAAGAAAATAATAAGTTATCAATTTTTTTTTATATTTTCAACGTTACAAATCTACTTTTAGATGCAATCATAAATGCTGTTACAATTAACAGATAAAGTTCGATCTTATTTTATTTCTCACCTTTTACTACCAATAAATATACCGCCGAAGCCGCTTCGAAAACACAATCTTAAAACGGGAAACGGAGTGTCTTAAGACGAGAATCCCCTTTGCCTACCTGCTGTATGCGGAATTCAGCGTGAAGTTGTTTTTTTATTATCTCTTAAATAGACTACACTTGTTTAGGAGATTAAGATAACAATCGGTCAATTTGTTCCTTACAATGGACTATCGAGCCAAAGCACAGCGTTGAGCTCTGCCACTGAACATGAAAAAATTCGGCGAAAAGTGTCTGTCTAAGTCTTAACTAGGTTCCCTCTGCCTACCCTGCTGTGTGCGGGATACAGCGTGAAGCTGATTGATTTATTTATTTACATTTGATTATTTGTTGATTTGAGTATTTGTAGTGTTCCTTTATTGTTTAAATTTTCAAACTTCGCTGAGTATTTGCTTTATTAAACGAAATTCTTGGTGTATTCAAATTTTTACTTTATTAAATTGCTTGCATTGTTCCAACTAACTATTTATTCTATTGAGTATTTATCGATATATTTATAAAGGAACAGCTAGTTGTGAGTTACATATTTGTTAAATATTTTAACTGTATTTTTTTTGTTATGTTAGCTTCTCGGTGTATCCCGCTCATAGCGTGGTAGGTAGCGGGCACCTGGGAACCGTCCGCCGGTCCGTTAAGTTCCGCGACTAAACACATATATGCATTAAAAAGATATACTCATAATGGATACAAAGCATTATCCACGGGGAATCTTAATTACCAGAAATAAAAAGAAATATTAACATCGGATTAAACGACCCCATATGTATGTATGTACGTATACTAATAAAAAAATCCTTAAAAAGATTTAGTGTGTGTATAGAGGATCCGAAGTATTTTGTTTCTGAATGCTCGGTAGCCTGTTCGTATCAATAACATGACCAGGGTGGGTAGAGGGAACCTGCGAACCTATTATGAATACACTTTTCCCATTAAGAAACTCCGCTTCCCACTTTGAAACGATAATATTAAATATTTTATTCCCTCAGTGGAAATCGAACCCAACACTGTCGGCGTGCTCTTGCTTGCATCTGCGCCACGGCACCCACTTAACTGTATTTAATTATCTTCATTTAGTTCACATAAAGTTTAAAATATTGTTTTATTATTCGACGTATATGTATATTATTTTACATTATTTGAGAAAATATTTATTATATAAAATAAATATTAAACAAATATGTTTCTTAATCCATAATACACTTTTTAAATGATTCTGTAACTAAATGAATAAAACTCCAAGCAAGATAGGGTTATTTTGGAGAAGAAGAAGCATTTAATATTCCATATTTCAAGCCAGGCTCGGTTGGGGTTTGCCCAAAATAATATAATCTGAATGTCAAGGTGGAATGTGGTAAATACGCTTCTACATACAAATTTTTGTTAAGCCTTTGTAATAATTAAAATATAATTAAAATTACTATTAATAAAAAAATATATATTAAAAGGAACTAAAGAAATGTTTCATTTCTTTCATATTTATTAGCTTTTACTTGCAACTTCGTCCATATGGTCGAATTGAAATTCTTAAATTATAGATATATAATTTATGAAGGAAAACGGCATCTCAAAATCGATCTTAATGGCCTTAGAGTCAATTTTATTTGCCTGAGTTAGCTCTGGCAAGTGTAGTGGGTCAAATCTAAACAATTAACGTTAAATCCATTGAAAAAAATAAAAAATCTGTGTGTGTCAAACACACAGATTTTTTATTTTTAACCAGTAGTTTCCGAGATTAGCGCATTACAATAAACAAACGCTTCAGCTTTATAATATTATAATTACAGTTATATTATCTTAATTTAGAATTTATTTAGGCTTCCAATAATAAGCATAAGAGATCTTAGTATCAGAGATAAATGCGCTATTGTAAACTTTTCTTTTTTTTGTTGTTAATAATCTCGACAAAACACAAGTACGTGAAGAACAGGCACTAGTGAAACTTGGCAGTCTTTCAGCCAGCCATTTGATTGAAACTTCGTTCATTTCCGACTTTTGTTATGAATGAAGCCGGTAATATACCTATATATTTCATGACAAAATATATCTACACTAGATATTGATTTCTCTATTTCTATCCACTACAGCCGTTTATTTATGGCATATATTAGTTTAGTAAGCGATTTCTTGTACGTATATGTATATTATATGTGATCGTGGTACAGTGATTCGAAATTAAACGTGACGGTTGTGGGTTCGATCCGCAATCGGATACAATGATTTATTTTTATTTTTCATCTCTGATAAGTTAAAGCGCGGCATCCGGTTCTACAAGGCACAAGCGTGGGTTTGTAAACGCGACATGTTCTGAATTCGATTCCCAGTCGCAGAAACGAAATATTTAAAATGTTCATATCTTCGACCTGGTATCAAGATAAAGTGTGGCGTTGTGCTCTGCCACTTAACATGCAAAACCTCCAGAATTCAGCGGAAATTGTGGAGCGGAGTATCCTATTAGAAGACTCCCTCTGCTATATGCGGGATAAACCGTGAAGCTGAAAAATAAAAGCTACAGCTACCTATACAAAATGTAACCTGCCGTACATTTGGTCCCATTTCGTCAACATTGCACTGAATACAACGAGATAGTGATGGAAGCTATTCACGGCTTGCTATTCATCTGAAATGAGTCAGTTTAACCCTCTTTTACATAAGGTTCTGACCAGTTGACGTCTTGACCTACTTACCTTATACTTTAGTTATAAACGGCCTCTTGTGATTGCATCTCGTAAAACGGGTTAATGTCAACCGTTTTTAATATTTATCTCTGTATCAGATAAAATAGTGAGATGATTTTTTTTATGTTGATAATATGGTTTTGTAACTTTTTTATCTTGATAGTGATAGTGATAAAAAGTTTAAAAATATTATAGTAAAAAAATGACCTTAGCTCTTCAAGGTATTTTTTTTTCTTTTTTTTACCTTTACGCTGTATTCGACGTATAAGTCAGTATAGGCAGAGGGAAGCTAGTGTTACGACAGCCTGTTTCCCACTTTCTGCCGAATTTACGAATAAAAGCGTGGTTGTAAAAAATAAGGAAAAATATTCAGAGGCGGCCAAATCACCTCACGTTTTCGCTCACCCTACTTTAGGGGAACGAGTAATGAATGAAGAATAAATTATACCTCCATCTCGCACCTATGAGTAACAAGAATTTGAAAACGTGAAAACTATTTAGTAAATATAATGTCAAAGACACAAAAAATAACTCTAAAAGTAATTACACCGAAAAGATTTTAGCTTTACATGAATTGTAAGTGCAGTGTTAAGTTCCGCAACTCAACACACAATGTTTCGAGTTGAGGCTGAAAATACAGAGCGAACTGCCTTGACCCTAGGCTCCCTAATACTACTCTTCTATGGGGGTATGGGGCCAGCATGAAGCTGAAGTGATATACGAATAAATGATATGAGGATGCTACATTTCATTTTCTTTGCTTATGTTGTAGTTTATAACTAATAAAGGGAAATCGTGGCACGCCGGTTGTTCGTTCGATTCTCACTCGCGTAATTGAATTGGTTTTTCTGCTTCTGGTAACAAAACAAAACACGACGTTGTATTACGCCACGCCACATGCATTGTCTCGAAAAACTCAATACAGGATGAGTGTCTCAATACAGGATACTGCTATATGCGGGATACAACGTGAAACTGTTTTTTTTTATTGTTATTTTTTCTCAGTTTCACGTCCTGTAATAAATAATTACATATGCCAAACGCACAAGTAAATATTTAATGAAAGATCTAAACATACCTTTTATCATAATATAATAGAACAACTGAAATACACAAAAAAACATTATTCTCTTTTCATGTTATTGAACCGAAGGGGCTGCCAAGCATTCAGAAAAAAAATACGTCGAGTCCCCTACACACACGAAATCTTTTTAAGGATTTTATTATTATTATAAACATTGGGTCGTTTTATCCTATGTTGATATTTCTATTTTGGTTTTGGTTATTAAGATTCGTCATCTGTATAATGTAAAAATTTGTAGTCATTACGAATGTCGTTTTGTTAGCTTCACGCTCACGCAATTGTATTGATTGTATTATCACTTGAGGACTTTTTTATTAACATCTTCTTATTTTTTCGCTATGGAAACGAGGCGTTGAGTTCCGCTACTCAACACGATGGGACAGGGAGTTCCATAATGGGAACGCAGTGTCTTAACACTAGGTTTCCTCGGCCTACCCTACTGTGTGCGGGAGATAGCGCGAAGCTGATTTATTATATTTATTAATGGGAATTTATTCTTATTGTTGTGCTTATATATACGAGTATTTAGTTATTATCAAGTAATATGAATAATTTAAAAAATAATTAAGAGGAATCTACAAATATATTATTACGACAGAAATAGTTTTTTTTTTAAAGCGTAACAAACAAAGTAACATTCATATTAATAAAATTAGTATGATGGTATGATGTTGTAAATTAATTTGATAAGTTACTTAAGAAAAAATATATCAGTTACGCTAATTATAGGTATATAAAATGTAAAGATATTGTTTTAAGGCAAAAAAATATTAAACATTTATTCCAATACAGATTAATGTTATAAAACTATCAAGTCGATTTGGAAAATATAATAATTTATTATATGATAATTAATTTAATATTTTTGTTGAAGTCATACATTCTTAAATTATGTATCACAAATTGGACTCATTATTTTAAACAAAAATGATTCTTAACTGGTTGCAGCTAAGATCTATAATACAATAACAGATCTCGTTAAAGTTTGTCATATGAAAGTACATGTATGTAAAAAAGTATCAAAGGATATTGCATACTAGCAAGCTTTATTAGGACTTGGCTCCATTGTTATTTGGAGACCTAAATCTTGATAAATGAAGAGAATGTCAAGTTTTTAATATGGTCGGGCTAAAGAATTTTTAGATTACCGTAACACCAGCTCGTTAAAATATTATAGTAATATTGGTGTATTGCATAATACAATAATATTTTGTGCACCTTGTGCTAAGACACTTTGTTCCCCACTTTCTGCCGAATTTTGGAGGCATTGCGGGTTGAGTGGCAGAACTCAACGCCGCGCTTAGCCTCGACACCAGAACGAAGAAATGGAAATATACATTTGAGTAAATATTTCATCTCCTCGATTGGGGATTGAACCCACAACCAGTCGTTTTTACACTCAAACTTTGTGCCACTGCGCCACGACTAGCCTCTAATAATATTTAATGTAAAATACTATTGATTTAGTCAGTTACAAATACAATAAGTAGATTGAGGCTAGTTATGGGCACAAAATGTGGCTGTAAACGCGACTGGTTGTGGGTTCGATCGCCAATGGAGGAAATGAAATATAAATTTGTTTATTTTTAATTCAATTATTTCCATTTCTTCGCTCTGGTGTCGAAGCAAAGGCAAACAGGTTCCCTCTCACACACACCACAGGTGTATTGTAGTTCAGGTAAAACAAACTACTTATGTATATTTTCTGTCATTTTTTTCCTAGTTATTTATATACGAAATATAAATGATTATATACTTAGAAGGTTCTAGCAGCCCATACATTACTAGAACCAAAAGCTCTACCTTTCGTGACCCGTAAACCTCGTTGCAAACTTTAATTCAACATTCTGCGGTCACGTGCGGCTGACCATATTTAGGGCTTTTTAGTTCAATTAAGCCCCTATATCTAATGAAACAAATATATCATGCTATATATGGTCATTTCATTCATTCAAATTAATTTTCATTTTACTACATTTTATTCCAGTTTTTTGACACTGCGTTCTTCACTTTTTGGCGCATTTTTGCGATATTGCGTGGGAAAATGAAAATAATAAATATTCATTTCCTATAATAAATATTTGATTGGGAATCGAACCCATTATGTAGGGCGTTTACAGTCACGTAGTTTGTAAAAACGAATATTGCTTTGCAGAAAATGTACAACCGACTGGTTGTGTGTTTGATCAACACTCGAGGAGATGAAATATTTACTTAAATTTATATTTTCATTTCTCCGCTCTGATGTCGAGGCTACGCGCGGCGTTGAGTTCTGCCACTCAACACGCAATGCCTCCAGAATTCGGCAGAAAGTGGGAAACGGAGTGTCTTAACACTAGCTTCCCTCTGCCTACCCTGCTGTGTGCGGAATACAGAGTGAAGCTGATTTTTATTTTTTTATTTACTTTAAAGAATTAAGTGAAAGATACTTAAATTTAACTTTCACCTAATTCGTCATTAAAATTGAACTGAAACAGTTTATTTTATTGTTAAATTAAAACTAAAAACACCACAGGAGCGGTGTTCACGACAATAATTGTAATTTGCCAAGTTCGTACATTATACTACAGTATGTCGAAACTTTGAGAAACACGGACCCAATTAAGATTTAATTGTTTATGTGTTCTTGTGATTTAATACCTTTTGTTGACTTTGTTCTAGCGATATTTACTTTAACTTCCCCACTATATATAAATATTAAGTTTACTTATTGAAGCTTTCTAAAATAAGAGTAAAAGTAACATGTACCTTTGTCACTGTTTCTTAATTGAGTGTTAAATTTTAATTAAATGATTTTTTTTTAAATTCTGTTTTTAACTTCATGTTGTATGCAGGGTGGGTAGGCAGAGAGAACCTCATGTTAAGACATTCCCCTTACCAGTCTCCGCCTAATTTAGGCGGCATTTCGAGTTCAGTGGCAAAACTCGACTCCGCGCTTTGCCTCTTTACCAGAGCGAAGAAATGAAAATAATAAATATTTTGAAGACATTTCGTGGAATGGGAATCGAAGCCGCAACCTGTCGACGACTGGCCTGATTTTTATAAATTAATCAATATATAGAGTTTAGCGGCGGAGTTAATTAAATACGTTGATGCCGAAGCACTTAGCATACGAGTATACCGTTTATCAATGATCTGAATGACACTGATAGTGGAACGGAGTGATTAGTAAATACACTGTAAGTATAAAGATAAAATAAACAAACTGATTACTTAAACATTTATAATGTTTGTGTAGGTCCTTTTAATTGAATAGTTTTTTTTTGTTTCTAGAAATATACGCACATATATTTTACAATACAACCACTGAAACCTGTTGTTTTCCAGTTTGACACAAAAAGCAGGGTATGCAGAGGGAAACTGAATTAAAATACTCCATTTCCCACTTTCTGCCGGTCAAAGTATCGCGGTTTAAGTGGCGGAACTCAACACTACGCTCTGCCTTGTCTCCAGAGGGATGAAATCATAATATGAAGTGTTTAATTTCCCTAGTGGCAATAGAACCCACAACCATCGCATCTACAGTCACTGCGCCACGCCAGCGCACAATTATTTATAATTATTTTAAAATGTATAAGATACCAATAAATTCCAAATATTACGTTAAAACTTATCGTACAGAAAATCACAAGAGAATATTTAATGATTTAATTTATTACCTGCATTGCACGCGGGATTTAAAACCCGGGTATTTCATCATCAATTAGCACGAGAAGTATCTATAGAGAAAACCACTTGGCTGTATTTAGCAGTAGAGACTAACTTTCCATATAATATAGGGGAAAATTTAAGAAGATAAGGGAGAAGATAGATAGAGGCCGTCGTGGCGCAGAGGAACAAGGATGTGAATATAACGCGGTGGTTGTCTGTTCGATACTCACTCGGATGAATGAATTATTTTTTATTAATATTTTCATTTGTTCGCTCAAGCACCAAGGCAAAAGCTCGTCGTTAAATTCCGCCACTCAACACACAATAATCCAAAAAAATCTGCAAAAAGTAAAACGGAGTGTTTAAAAAGATAACACTAGGTTCCCTCTGCCTATACTGTTATACGCGTTTTAAGAAGATACGCCTATTTATTATTATAGGAATTAGGTAGAAGCATTGAAAATCCGCAATGCAGATATTATGATGTATTATTAGCGTAGATATTATTAATTCATGTACTTGTATCTTGGGAATTGTATGAACTATCGTTTGTTACTTTGTTGAATTAAAGAAATTTTTAGTTTTACAGATGTTTTTTTTTTTTAATATAAGCAAACAGAAACTACGGGCTGACGGCAAGCGCCTCAATATTAAAAATATTTTAAAATATAAATATGTACCCTGCTCCCATATATGTCTTGTGTGGTAAATGTTTAGCTGGATAATATTATGTCTCTAGACTTCGATTTTTTACCTAAATATAGGAAATCGCCATAGCGCGGTGAGAAAGAGTTTTTATTATAGGTAAGCGTAAGTAGTGGTTATAAATTTGATGCCCACTCAGTGAAATCACGCTATATCAGCTTCACGCTGTATCCCGCACACAGCAGGGTAGGCAGAGGGAACCCATTGTTAAGACACTCCGTTCCTCACTTTCCGCCGAATTTTGGAGGCATGGCGTGCTGAGTGGCGGAACTCAACGCCGCTCTCTGCCTCAACACCAGAGCGAAGAAAATGAAATAAAAATTTAAAATAAATATTTCTTTTCCTCGAGTGGGGATCGAACCCACAACCGTCGCGTTACAGTCACACTCCTGGGCCACGACGGCCTCTCAGGCATAATATATTTCTATCTAAACTAATTTTATTAAGCAAGGTGACCGTGTGGTACTCTGTAACAATAAGCTTCGGACGCAAACGTGAACCCAAATATATAGTTTTCGTACTTGCTCTACTTAACAGAGTTAAGTATGTTTAACTTCGTGATAAATTTAACTGAAGTATGTAGGAATAATTCTATTTTCCTGTCAGTGATGGGGAAGTCCCGAAGTTAAGTTATAAGTTTTCTCACAAATATTATTGCCAATATTATGAAATATATATAGAGCGCCTGAAGATTTTGGATATCACGTAGTCACGTTAGCTTATAAAGTATTGATGGAATACTTTTATAATATTATTTCATTTTAAAATGTCTATTTGATTTTCATTTCTTTGTTCTCGTGTCCAGGCAAAGTGCGGTGGTGAGCCCGCCATTCAACACGCAATACCTTCAGAAGTCGGCAGTAAATGCAGAACAAAGTGTCTTAACTCTAGGTTCCCTCTGCCTACCGTGATGTGTGCGGGATAAGGCGTGAACCTAAAAAAAAAGTTAATTGTCTTACGTTCTACATTTTTAGTATAGAACATATGTATGTCTATCTCTACCCTACCCGCGACCCAGAAATATCGGGTTTCCAAAAATGTATATAATATACATGCTATTAATGCTGTTATCCGTATAAAAAGTTATTTAAAGTGATTTAATTAATTTTCAATAATAATAAAAAAAAATCATTTTTTTTCATAACTTTTTATATATACATATTAATACCGTCGTCACGCAGAAGAACAAGCGTTTCTTTGCTCTGGTAGCCTAGGTAAAACTCGACTTTAAGATCTGCCACTCAACATGCAACGGCCAAAAAAGTGAAGGTGGGAAACGGAATGTTTTAACACTAGGTTCCCTCTGCCTACCATGTTATATGCGGAATATAGCGGGAAGCTGAAAGAAAGAAGACATCATGGCAACTTACCTACAAAAAGAACTAACAATTTGCCTCTCTTTGTTACAGACTTTCTGTGTTGTGTCGAAAAGATTTCGCAAGAACTACATTCACCGGTTCACGGCGACCCGGTCTCTCTTCTGGTGGTCACCGTGGTCGCCGGTGCGGCGGGCGTGCGTCTACCTCTCGACCAACCAGTACTTCGATTACTTCGTCATGGCCACCATTCTGCTCAACTGTGTCTTCCTCGCCATGTCGGAGACCATCGAAGAGGCTGAGTAAGTTTAAATGTTTAAAATTCAATAATTTATTATTTTTATGTTTCTCTTTTTTAATTTCATAGGTGGGTAGGTTGAGTAAGACTAATGTTAAGACATCCGTTCCCCACTGTTCACCTGATTTTCAAGACATTGCGTGTTGAGTGGTGGAACGAACGCCGTACTTTGTCTTATTTTCTCTTTGAGTGCCCAAATTGGAAATCAAAACTCGTCGCGCCGACAGTAAGAAGCTGCATTACGACTTAAATTTACACAAATGCAGGGATACGCTCCAGCAGCTGTGTTATAGCAATAGCATCCCGTTTCTGTTCTAACTATCCAACGAGATATTTTTGTTTTTATATATAAAATAATTAGCCTGAAAACAATAAAAATATGAGAACATTACAATAATAGTACCAACACACCATATATTTTTAACAAAATTATAAAATTTTGAATAATAATTTAATTTTACCAATTTATATTAGCAAAAGCTTATCCACAACCCACGAAGCGGGTTATTTTAAGAATAAAAAATATATAAAGACAGCAAAATGCAATTTTTCATCTCCCGGTGAGACTTTGGTCGCTATAAACTGCGCCATCCCCTAAGGCGTGTTCGTTCGTTTTGATTGCGAGCTGCAGTGACGTCAGGTTAAGACCAATTTTCTAACGCAACAAAATTGTTCTCTCCACACCACCACTATCTCTGATTGCGGGTGCTTGACGTCTCGTGATATTATATTATATATTCACAAGAGATCTTTAAGTATTTTTTACATTATTATAGTAAATAGTTTCAACAAACGAATTCGATTATGGTATGTATATACATGTTTCTAGTATTGTCAGTTGAGAAGATGTAAAGATTAGTTGATACAATAAGTCTCTACAAAATTTTGAGCCAAGTGTAAAATTATACATAAGTTATGAAAATAAAATGAGACCCAATATTATAATAATACCTTATAAAACATTTGCAACTCGATAATATTATGTATGA
>DWAP01001996.1:0-14369 GCA_018230625.1 Heliconius eleuchia
ATCCATTTCAGTCAAAATTACTAAATGTACAGACAAAATATTTTTAATGTCTTATTATATATATGATAATTTTAGTGCGCAAAATCATATTATTATAATTTTTTTTAATTTATTTATATTTTTTAATAAATGAGGTAATTTCAATATAAATAAATTATATTTAAATTACCTTATTTATTAAGTTAATACTAAATAAATATTTCTACTTAGTGGTAGTATTTAATATTTCTATAGGTTTTACTTACAAGATGATAAGCTATTCGCACTAGCATATTTTCATCCAAGCTGTCATCTAATATATAAACCATGGGTTTATCAATATTCCTAATATGTGCAATAGTAGGCACATCCACCTTATTTCTTATATTTTTTATTACAAAATCTTCTAACGCTTCAAATGTATGAGCCCCTCTGTAGTAAATGTAGTTTCCTTGTTTTCCCTGAAACAATATTATAATTTTATATTTATAATATTTTTAAGCGTTATTACATACTTAAGAAAGAAAACCACTTTTGAAAGAAAAAAAGTGAAGTAAATATAAACTTACCAGCAAGATTTAAACCCACGCTTCATAGAAACCGTCCAAGTGTAAGGTACGCTATGTTCAAATTTTATAAAGTTTTTTTTTTAATTGTTCAGCTTCACGCTGCATCTCACATATAGAAAAGTAACCAAAAATAATCTAATATTTAGACTGCTTTTGTGTGGAATGGAACTCAACCAACAAAGGAACAAAAAATAAAATAAAATAATTAATTTATCAGGTCAGGGTATTGAACCCACAACCATGATGTTTACAAACCTCTCATATGCTTGTCTAGGTTGTACTTACATTAGGATAAAACAAAAGTGTGGGATAGCTGCCAATCCTCATTGTATTAAAGCAAAATGAATTATAATATTTACAATTAACTGCACCCACTTTTATCTGAAATATATTTAAAATAAAATAGTTAAATATAACAGAAAATATTTGAAAATATAATTCATATTTGTTGGCCTAAAAGCTCGTAACCGCCAGATCTTTGTTATTTTATATTATTTTATGTTTTATTAAATAAAGTCCGCCTGTCACAGGCTCTTCTGCTGTATATAACTTACAATTCCTTTGTAAATTTCAGCGAGTCTTTTCCACTTGTCTGCCAAATTTTGACATGGAGGACAAAAGGGAGAGTATAAGTTTATAAAATATAGACCATTGTCTAGATATGTATCTGAAATACAAAAGGTATAAGGTTACAAATGTCTTAAACAGATTAGGCTTTATCTTTATATCAATTTATAAATGTGACAAAATGTAAGTTACCATCACATTATAAATGTGATGGTTGTGGGTTCCATCCCTTACTTAGATGCTGTGCCACAGTATCACAACATACTCAACATAAATGTTAAGCATAATTATATTGATACTAGCGGGGGCGCGCAGCTTCGCCTGCATATTTGCACCCTTAGGGGTGAATTATAAAAAAACCCATGAAAAAAGTGTTCAATAAAATATTTTTAACAGTCTGAATTTAACTTTTTATAAAAATCGGTGGAGATTTAAAAATTTTTCCATATAAATTTCAACTCCTTATTTTAACCCTTAGGGAGTGATTTCTAAAAAACCATGAAACACGTGTTCATTGAAAGATTTTAAAGAGTCTGAATTTCAAATTTTATAAAAATCGGTGCTGTTTTAAAAAAAAAACCATACAAACTTTCAACAGCTATTTCATCCCTTTAGGGTTAAAATTTTTCAAAATCTCTTCTTAGTGGATATAATCTGGATTATAAAAATAAACATCTGTCCAAATTTCATGTTTCTATTTAAAGTTTCAAATTTCACGTTTCACGTAGAAAAGCACAGCGCACAGCCACAGCTGTGCGTGCGTTTACCTCAGTCAGTCAGGTACATGTCCTTTTATATATACAGATAGAAGAAGAAAATTAGGGATTTTATTTTTTTAAACTATAGTGTAAAAATAAGTTAATAGGGCAGTTCTTAATTTTCATATTAAGTTATCTAAATTCTCATATAAATAATTAGGAGAATTTTGTGATATGATATATATACGAGGGGAGATCCAAAAGTTCTTGGAATGGAGGAGATGGAGTGGAGATAGGGGCGCTCACTTAATGCCGTACTACTTGGGGATTCATCATTAGTATATAATTATAATTGTTCCAGCTCTGTTTCGTTCCTGTACGAACACTCACCTGCTAAACTGCTGAGTCAAAATAGGAGTCCATGCAATGGCATAAAATGGGCCACCCCCAAAGAAATTCACTTGTCACAATCGGCTGGAAATTTGATAGCTACTGTTTTTGGGATTGTGAGGGGATAATACTGACTGATTACAAAGAAAAGGCAAGAAACATAAATGGAGTATACTATGCATCAATACTAAAACAAAGAAAGACTTTGAGGAAAGTTGGCTAAGGGTGTGTTGCAATTGCAGTCCACAAGAGCAGAGTTGCAATGGCTACTCTCCACACCCACAGCTTCGAATCACTAGTCCACCCATCTTACAGTCAAGACCTGGCCCCTAGTGATTTTCATTTGTTCCCCAATTTTAAAAAAGACTTAAGGAGAAGGAAATTTTTCTGACAACAATGAGGTGAAGGAGGCAATTTGGGCCAGGGCCAAAAAAAATATTATTTCGATGGTTTAGAAAATTAATTCTTAGATCCAATAAATATATTCAGCTTAAGGGTGTACATGACAACCAGAAAATACTTACAAAAGCTTTTTCCAGATAATGTTTCTACAAATGGATCATCATGGTATAGACCATTGTAATACAAATTATTGTACTCAGCTTGAGAATGGTAGTCATATTTCTTAGTGTAAGATTGTTGAGATCCATATAAATCATATTGATGTCTTTTTTGTGGGTCTTTTAATGTCTCATATGCCTCAGTTATTTCTAGAAATCTTTTTTGCTCATTAGCATTCTGTAAAATGTTAATAATTATTAAGTCATTTTAAATTTCATCAATCTTCATTCAAAAAATTTATGCAACTTTTACATATTGTGGGGATCATAGTGCTAGCTTATTAATACAGGAAATATGAAAATACTTATGAAAGTGAGAACAGAACCTACAATTATTTTAAGTACAATCTCTAATGCTTTTTTTATTAAACTTAACTAAAAAGTAGGGCTATATGTAGCAATTCTATTGACCTTAATATTCACCCACTCACTACCCACTCAAAACTTCAAACACATGCTGATTCGTAGAGACAATATGTGAATATTGTGAATCTCAAATTAAATATGGAAATAACTTTCTTTGTTTCATATATATATATAATTTAATGTATTTGTGTATGCAATATTTACTGGATTCTTATCTGGATGTAGTTTCACTGCCAATTTTTTGTATGCTTGCTTTATTTCTTGTGTAGATGCTTGCTTAGATACTCCCAATAACTCATAATATGATACATCACTCAAAACACTTTGAAGCATTACAAATAAGATGAAAAATAATTTTATCCTAAAACAATATTTAAAATAGAGGATTATCTTAATAATAAATAAAAAAATATTAATTTAACAAACAAGTTGATATTTTACTAAACTATTATTGATCAAAAAAGTTATTGTATTGTTTAACACTTACATTTTTTCACCTTTTTATATTAAATTAAGTTATATAAGCGCACAATATGTAAATATTTATTTTTATTGAAATATATATTATTTTATATTATTTATTAATTATATTCTTTTTGAACATAGTCGTAGTGAACTCTAATTAGGGGGTTATGTTTGTATAAACTGTTGTACATAAAGTTTGATTTTTACTTTCAAATTTATTTGACTATTACGCTTGAAGTGTTGCTAGAGCTATCTTCAAATTCAAATAGAATATATACCGTGGGTAAGTATTTGCACACCTAATTTTTTGAAGTTACATGTACAAAAAATATATAATGTAGTTAATTATTGTATTTAATATCTTAATTATTTAGTTAATTATTGTTATTTAATTTCTTTTTCCGCCACATTTTGACACTTTACTTAAGATATCAACATCATTCGTATACACTCGCACATCGGGAGACGTATCCTAATATCAAGATTTTTATTCAGTGTTCAGAATTTTTTTTCAAAACAAACGTGCCGAAAAATTTGAATTGTCATTATCGACGCGTGAAGAAATAATTTCTTTTGTAATAAAAGTCGAAGTTATCGCCGAATCGCATCAGATTTTAAGTTTTATTATAAATATGCTCACTATATTATAAAAAAGCGAGAAGAAACGGGAAGTTTTGAAAATAAAGTAAGTTCTGATTGTCCGAAAAAGATAAGTACAAGAGATAGGCGGCAAGCTGTAAAATCAGTAAGGACAAAATAAACCATTTACAAGCGCTCAAAGCTTAGCAAATGACATTGCCGCAAGTTCGGGTAAGGTTGTCTGTACCCAAACTGTAAGAACCCGTACTGCATAATGCTGGTCTTTGCGGCAGAACAACGAGGAAAAAGCCTTTTATAAGTGAAACCAATAAAGAATAAAGATTAACATTTGCGAAAGAATATGTAAATAGGTCTATAGAATTTTGGAAAAATATATTTTTTTCTGACGTAAGTAAGTTTAATCTTTTTGGATCAGACGGACAAAGATTTGTGTGGCGCAAACCAAATACATAACAACAAAAAAAATATTCATAGTACGGTCAAACACGGCGGTGGCCATGTGATACTTTGGGGCTGCATGGCAGCAAATGGTGTTGATAACTTGACTTTTGTTGAAGGAACAATGAAAGCAGTAGATTGTCTTTAAGTGTTGCGCGATAATTTACCCTCCATCAAAATTAGGCATAAGTGAGACATACTATTTTCAGCAAGACAATGATCCTAAGCACACAGCTATGAAAACTAAGGAATGGTTGCTGTGCAATGTCTAGACATCAAATACATAGATTTCATTCAGATACATAGATTTAAATGTGCGGAAAATGAAAATTTTAAATAAAAACAATTTTTCTACCAAAGCATAGTGGAAAACTGGACTCAAATCTCGATTCAAATAACATGTAAATCGCTCTCACTCTAAGTTTTTCCCTTGTTAAAGATAGCTCAACCATCATTTACTGATTAGAAAAGCATAAACTTAAGAAATATCCTTTGAAAGTAGGCAATCTTCGTAATAAGATATTTCAATTTACAAATTTTCGCTGCCTCTTGACTGAATTACATTTTTAACGTGTTTTGGTTGAGCTAGCCTTATGAAATGTTCAGAGAGTATTCTACATGAATACCAGCAGTTTTTGACAGTAGTTGTGGAAAAAAACACAAGTAATTTTTTTTCACCTCAACCTCTGAAAATTATATAAAATTTACTTAGTTTTTTTTGTTTGTTAATCACAAATTCTCAAATATCTGCCGAACAACTGAAAATCGTCTAATGATATGTTATCGGTATGGGGGTGAAATGGATAGGTCCTCTACCCATAGCCATAGACAAACGTTGATGCGTCGATCGCGTTATACTTTTTATAGTCAGACACTTTTCAGCTGTTATAAAGGTGTCATTACATGAATTAAAAGAGAACTAATGTAATAGGAATGTTGTGAAATAAAAACCATTCTTAATTAAAGTATTTAATACTTAAAAAGTAATACATATTTCATTTTAAATGATAATGGACGTTTTTACCAGTTTTTTGAAAAGTGGCGAATACAAACCAAAATACTATAAGATCGATTTTCTGTAGCTATTCTAAAATTCAGATCCATGGAGATAAGGAGAGGTTTTTATTTCTTAAAATGACTTAAAGTATTACTCAATTTATGCATTTTTAAATAAAAGCGTAAGGATCGCAGGGATCCAATTCAAGGTATATGGTTTTATTTTTTCCTCTTTTAGTTAGAATGTTTCATATATCATGCAATAAACTAGAGATTAATACAATTTTAAAACTTTTACTTAAAAAAAAAAGTTTGTAATTTTTCAAATACCACTGAGGCAGGCAGCTTTGAACAAAATAAAAGGGGCAGTTTTGAATATTATATATAAAGATAAATACCGCGAAAGAAAAACAAAACTATACTGAAATTTTATTCACAAGAAACCGACTCAAAAATGCATTTGGAATCCGAAGAGGAAGTGACAGTTTACTGTGAAGAGAATGAAGATACTGATTGATACCTGTGCGTATGAAGACTACGAAATGGAATAAGACTACAACTTAATAAATTTTGGAGACTCCGTTTTAGAGAATGTTTCTTTAAATGTATTGTTTAAAAATCGTTCGAATGTGCCCCCCTCTCCCCTACAATCAATCCAGCTGATATAAAAAATGTATGTTTCAAAACTTGTCAAAATTTTGTAAAGTAAGTAGGTACTTACTTTATAAAAATAAATTAAAGTAAAAACTGAAAGTGAAAACATATAAACGTACACAAATATATGAATACTGTTAACTTTTACTTTTCATGTTTGACATAAGTATTTCACATGTTTTTATGTACATTTTTCGTTTGACTAAAATCACCCAATATCACCCATACACCTAAGCTATCTTATTATATTCTTCATTATTAAATATATTTTCATATTCTAAATTAACTTAACTTAGCTTCACGCTTAATCCCTAGCGGGGTAGTCAGAGAGAACGGAGCGCCAAACGCTACGGTTATTTTGGAGGACGGAGCTACAAGTATTCTAAATTATTAATTACAAAAATAGCGTGTTCCCACAAAAATGCTTCAGTCTCACAAATCACAGTGTCAATAAATGCCATTTTCGTATTAAAACAAGACAAGAGAAACCGAATGTATATTAAAACATATTCCCAATAATACACGACCATTTATAGACAATTGGGACATAGCTACAGGCATTTTGTTCCAATTAACGGGCAATTACAACTACTTTTAAAATTTAATGATCTATGATGTTTTTAATTTAATGGTCTAAAATGTTTAACTATGATTGCAACGAATAATATATTCGGTCATAGCTTATACACGAACATATTACCTATGAACTGTCGTTTTTTTATATATGTACCTATTGGAATAAATTTTGCGAAATATTAATGCGACGAAGTAGGAGTAGAAGTTTAGTTTATCCGTGCTGCAAGGAATCGTAGAGCTGACTACTTAATATTAATTTCAGCTTGATATCCCCATGCAATCTCGAGATAAATATTTTAATTTTGACAGATGTTGAACGAATTGTTCCTATAAGATTTCTTATATATATGCCATTTCGTGAATTATTTTACTACAACAAAATTTTAATAAATTACCTATTTGATAGGTATTTGGCCGAATACGACAACATCAGCCAAGTAGTTTGAATATCGAATGCGAATATTCGTTGCAAGTCTAATAATAATGCATTTTTATTAATATTCAATAGCTGTTACGAGGGAAACATTTTTTAATGTGAATTAAAAATGTTTTTTCTCCTAACAGTCTATTTTTCTTTCAACAGATACGTAATAACTAATAATCTTAAATTAATATCTGTATACTAGAACTGTTTGCTTATTAATAACTGTACATTGCATATTATTATCAATAGATCAATATATCCAGGAAATTCAGGAAGTCAGTCGCGGCGCAGGGGCACAAGTGCGACTGATTGTGGGATCCTCACTCGAGGAAAAGAAATATTTATTTTAATTTCTTCATTCTGGTGCTGAGGCAAAGCGCAGTGTAGAATTCTGACCACGCAATGCCTTTTCGGCGGAAACGGGGTGGGAACGGGGTGTCTTAATACTAGCTGCTGCTGGGTGCGGGATAGGGTGCGGGACCGGTACAGCCTGAAACTGATTTAGATTAATAGATAACAATGTACAATGTGCTACGATATTGAGGTGAAACATGTGGGTATTCTTCATATTTACCTTCTCTTTTATACTGATGAAAAAATTGTTTAAAAATACGTCCAAATATAAATACATCTTTAATTTGCAACTTTCAATTAATCCGTTTGCTATTAAATAAAAATATGACAATAATCATATATTTAAAACATTTTTTTAGTAATTAATAATAATCACTGCAATTCATTACCGCGTATTAAAATAGTTAGTTGATTTATATACGATTTTTACTCTGATTTGTTGACTTTCCGCCGCAATGTGAAGAAGACTAGGCATCTTAGTATCACAAACTCTGCAAAGAGTATACCAATGTCCAACCAGTAATTGTCTGCGGGTACGTCGAGCTGATGCAAAATCTCCTTTGGGTATCTGAAATTATATAACACTTTTATTATACCTAAACTAAACAACAGACTACAGGAAAGAATCTGTAACACAATTCTTCACTTTTTTCAAAATAATGAATGACCGACGTGGCACAAGTAGAAGAAAAGTGAAAAAAGAAGCCATATATATTTATAAGTAAATGTAGAAATATGGTTTTTTCAGTAAATCAAGGGATCGTAGATCTAAGTATATGGTTTGAATTTCAACTCGATATCTCCAAGCGTTCCTGAGATAAAGGCTCTCGACAGACAGACAGACAGACAGATGGACGACAAAACAAAGTAATCTAAGGCTTCCTTTTTCCCTTAAAAACTACGGAACCCTAAAAAATACGTTGACTATTGCTAGACACTTAACACGGCTTTAACCCTTTCAACTTTGACATTTATAATATTTTTATTAGGATTTTCGCTGGTCACGCTGCGCAAATACGAGTTATTGAAGAAAATTTCAAGATTTTTTTATTGGGTTTTTTTTATTTGGCAGTATTTAGAGAAGAATAAATAAAACGCGTGTTACTGGGTATGGTTGTTACAATATGAAGAAAACTGGTAGTTTGGATCCAAAAAAGAAATTGCAAATTTGCTCATACGAATTTTGTAGGCGCTTTGCGTGAACACTATTTCATATAAATAATCTAAAATAATGATACTTATACAATATTTAAAATATAAATAATGTAAAATGATAAAATGCGTTTCTGAGATTTATCTTAAGTTTTATAATTTAGAATTTTCCTTGTTTAGAATTATTTCTTTGTATTATTTGTAAGGTATTTTGTAAAATTGTTATGCGGGATACGCTATATTCCGTAAAAAGCTGAAAAAAGAATGCAATCTTCCTCATAACTTACCTCAAATGGCAGTATTGCTTCGTAGCGGGACACTTGAGCGGTGCTCGATTGAAGCCATACAATGATAAGGAAAGCGCTTCAAATGATTGCTTGAAGAATGAAGTGTATGATATGTAACGCATGAAGGTTGGCATATGTGCTGGCAGTGCTAGGAATCCCGCAAAAACTAACATGAAGCAGGTTGTAATAGCGCCAAAGAACGTGCCGTTCTAAAAATAATATAATTATTTAATATCTTTTAAAGTGTTATTACGCACTTAGAAAAAATTAATACTTATTTAGAAGACGTATTAAAATTTGTACGTAGGTTTCTAAATAAGTATTTTTAAAATTAGTCTCTATGGATAATAAATCCCGCACACAGCAGGAAAAGCAGAGGGAATCTAGTGTTAGGACATATTTTACTTCTCACTTTCCGCCGATTTTCGGAGGCATTACGTGTTGAGTGGCGGAACTCAACGCCGCGCTTTGTTTTACCAGGGTGAGAAAATGAAAATATTAAATATTTCATTTTCTCAAGTGGCGATAGAATCCACAAGCAGTCGCGTTTACAATCACACACTTGTGTCCTGCGGCTCTGAAGTTTAATTGATTTTAAAAATTTACAATAGAATCAGTGCAAGTCCCGATAATATTTCCAAGGGCTTCGGCGATGAGAGTGATGTTAACCAGCACCAAAGCAAACATCAAGAATCGTGATAGCTCTATCGGTTGTCCAGATATGACGTACGAAGGTGCAGTGTACACAAGGCTGAATGAAATCTGTGAAATAAATTATTTTTATTTATTTGGAGTTCAAAGTCGTCAACGACCTTGAACGTGAACGTGTAGAGTGATATAGTTATTATATTTATTTGTAATGTTTCATTATATAACATAAAATAACAAATATGCATGCTTCGTTTGAAAAAATATGTATTTTTGATGTAAGACTTGCGATTTAATGTAGTAAGTTTATGTGGCCAGTCGTGGTGAGCGAGCACAAGAATGCGAGCGAGAGGTTGTGGGTTCTATTCATTCTTGAGGAAATCAAATATTAAATATTTTAATTTTATGATGGCCACTGGTAACGAGGCAAAGAACGGCGTTGAGTTCCGCCATTCAACATGTAATGCCTTTAAAAAAATCTACCTCAAAAAAGTGGGGAACGGAGTATCTTAATACTAGGTTACCTCTACATACTCTATATATGATATAGTGTGAAGCGAAAAAAATGCCTGTTGTTGTTTTTTAAACAACGGTTAAAATTGAAATAAAAAAAAAAAACATTATCTTACAGTACGGCCAACAAGTCGTGGCCGCTCTGAAGTTAGGTTTTCGGATCTTTTGCGCATAGTTCACTCGGAAAGAAAATATTCATAAGTTAGAAAAAATTTTAAATGAAATCTGCGCAGCCGTCTACAGCTAACTCCAGGGTGGCCACGGCTTGTTAACCGTATTTTACTAATAATTACCTGTAAAGGTATGCTCGTTACCAGAATGGCGGCGTAATATGTCTTTAGTTTGTACCAGTTGTTAAAGTTTTCTTTTTTTAATATCGGTAACTCGTCAGGAACTAAAAGTCAAAATCATAATAAGGTTTAAGGTTACGTTTGTTCATAAAAAAACACATTTTGTTTTCATAGGAAACGTGACAGACGTTGAAGAATACATAAATAACATTTATTGTCATCATGAAATATTAGAAAAATCTTATTAGCTAAACAAAGTTGTAAATTTTAACTTTATATATGCTTAGTAAATTAAGGTAGTAGTTTCCCGCATACAGCAGGATAGGCAGAGGGTGTTTTTGGAACCTAGTATTAAAATACGTTCGCAGTACGAATCTTCCGTTCCCCACTTTCCATGTCGAGGGGCATTGCATGTCGAGGGGCGGAACTCAATGCCGCACTTTTGCTTCGTAACTAGAGCGAAGAAATAAAAGTATTAAATGTTGAGTTTCCTCGAGTGGGAATCGAACCTACAATCAGTCGCGTTTATGCCACGACTCTCTTCAGAGGAGTAGAATCCTTGATTCTATGATAATTTCCATGATTTCGTAATTTAGGTAGGTAAACTGACAATAAAGATTTTATCGTGAAATCATATATTATATTTTTTTGAGGTGTGCATACATATACGCGCAATTGAGAAATAAACTGTTCCATTTTATGTGCTTCATTTTCTTTCCAAAGACATTAAGAGAAATAAAATGTTTTTTTCATTTGTTTCATTGTCATTTCTTTTCGGCATTGAAGTCTGTGGAGTAAAACCACTCACAACTAAAAAAAGGTCATACATAACGTTATCCTTGTGTTATGACTTTTAAGATTCTGTAACGATAACAGAATTGCTGTCCAACTATTATATAATCATTATATAACTAAATTTTTTTAGTAAATAGAATAGCTGCAAACCCAAAACCTCAATATGTTATGTGTAAGATTTTTTAGTCTATACTTTTGTTAGTTGCATACATTTCCGGTGTCTTGTAGCATAAGTAGAGGAATAACTTACTATTAAGCGGATTGTTTAGAATGAAAAATAAATATTTCCATTGTGTAAAAATGATTTAGACATTCTGATACTGTACAGTTTCTGTACTGTTTCAACATTTATTAAAGCGTTCGTAACGACAGCAACTTGTGCGTGCCTGGTGATTACAGAAGAAGAATGAAAGAAAGATGAATGCTGTGGAGATGCAATCTTAACTTCACGCTTTATCGCTAGCGGGGTAGAGAGAGAATGCAATCTCTTCGTAATATATGCGAATTCAGCTTAGCTGATCGAATCCGCAATGAAGAGTTACACAGAATGGCACGTACTAACGAGGATACCAGTGCTGAGAATGAAGAAGAACGTTGAAAGAATAAGTGATGAAAGATTGGCTAAAAAGATTTATGATGGTAAAGTGAGCGATAAGAGAATTAAAGGGATCCTTGATTGACCTTCGAAAACACAGTATGAAAGATACTAGAGAAAGGTCGTGTAATAATCATGAGGACCTCCCGGAGGGCATGTATGAAAGTCAAAAGTTTTTACTCGTCAATGTTAATGGATGTTACAATACTTGAAAGACTAGAAGAGTCCTTCCAAAGATAATTTCCTGGGTATGATAAAACTACTGCTTTCTTTCTTGTCAATATTGGGGTTGACGGGTAGTGGTCGACGACCACGTTAGTTATGTAATTTTTTTCGAGATAACTTACTTTTTTTTTTCAAACATTCCTAATGTAAATGCTTAAACTACGCAGTGCCGAACACGTTTCATCATTAAACTTGAAAATCCTGCCATGTCGTTATAATAGAGGCTGTTTTACAACGGCTATAATTTATCTCCACCATTGACGTAGTAACAATAATATATTATGAATGTTTACCTATTTTCCTTATGAATATTTCAAAGTCATAGGTCAAAACTCCTTAAGTGATTATTATTATTTGAAACAATGAAATAACATCTTTTTTATCTAAATGTAACATTGCCGGATATATCATTATGTATTTAACCGTATATATTAAGTTTTATAATTTAAATCTAAAAACAAAAGAATGAACGAAGAAAGGACGTCGCTTACACTTAAGTACTCCGGGCATCAGGGATGTGTAGCACAGGTACGTACAGGATATAAGCAGGTAACCGATATTGCCGAAAGACTTTGACCCATCGTTGCCAGATTGATCGTGGAACAGGCCTATTAAGACCCCGACTGCTATGTGTAGTATTATCCTTAGGTGAGTTACAGTCTGAAACAAAATATCATATTATATATTTTACTATATTCTAAGAAGAGCTTCCAATCCCGCAGACTGTATCATCTCCATATTTAAATTAATGTTGCGGGATTATGATTTTTCAACCCCACAAATACCAGAATCCTGCAGGATTGAAAATTCAAATAACATCATAGCAAATATATAAAACGCAAATAAATCAATGAATCCATCAACATAAATTCACATTAATTTGAATGTTGCTATTGGAAAATCAAACAATCAAAGTGCACCGCTTAAATACATTGAAAACAAACAAATATGGCGACTAATATAACTGCACAGGCTTGTAATGAATACCTAATAGAAAAGTAGATAATAATTTCGTTCGTTTTGCTTTAATAATTTTTTTTATTGTTTCAATTTGTAATTTTTGCTTGATATTTTGTTTGTTTCATTGCTCCTTCATAATGGAATTTCTAAATAACATTGCAAATTTTTAAATATAAGTTTGTAAGCGCATACGTACTTGTGATGGCTTTAATTATATAAAAAAGAAGTAGAATAGACAGGGGTAGGATAGCCCGAGCGGGGGTTTCGGGATTTACTAAAGCGCGATAGATTAATATACTATGGAATTGCTTGAACTGGGTTGAGTACTACCACTAAATATAAGCCCCATATTTATGACCGCCCCGTCTAGGATAAAGGATCAGATTAGTAAAAAAAATTCTCAAGCGCGTCAGATTAAAGTAGAGTGAGTTAATTACATGCGAAATCATGTATATTCAACTAATCTGACAATTTGAGAGTGACGTAGAGAAGGAGGAGGGTAAAAAAACGATATCTCCATATTCCCGAGCATGATTATTTTCTTTTATTTTAATTTGATAATTCAAGGATTATGAAAAATATCTGACGTATATGTGACGAATTTCACTAGCCAAAGTAATAAAAATTGATCGATAAAGTTTAAAACAGCTACTGGTTATATTCTTCTCTCCGTGTTTCTATTCCCCTCTCACTCTTTTTCTATTATATTACTAGTGAGTAATATAATAGAGAAAGAGTCATAAATAAAAATGATAATTAAAATAAATGCTCAAAAAAAAATTATAATACTTTTTTTTAAATGTCAGTATTCTACTTCAAACATACACTCTTTTATTTACATGCTATTTCTTGAGTCTCGTTTTAAAGTATTAATATTATATGTAAATGTAAGATGTTTCCCATTGATTCATAGAGACTTATGTTTACTTTATGAATCAAATGCCGTACCGAGCACAGTACATTACATGCTGACGATATAGATTAAATTTCCAAACTTAGTCATTGACATTTGTCAACATTTTGTTACATTTTGATACTGCTAATTTGTTTTTATTTTTGATACAGATTTTGTTTTAAAAAGAGATAAATCACTCAATCTAATTATTTGATAGTTTTCATAGTTGTACTTCAACGGGAATTACTCTATAGTTTTTTGTTATACTGCGAACGTCATAAAAAAATCGTAAGATTACAATCATTTAGAAGTTTTCGTGCCGTGTGATCCCGGCCTAGAATAGGATCATCCTGGGACTGGTGGTGTCGTAAGA
>DWAP01001997.1:0-14368 GCA_018230625.1 Heliconius eleuchia
CATTGTTTTATTTATTTTTTGTTTGTTAAGGTGCAATAAAGAATATTTATTATTAGTATTATTATAATTATTACTAATGTTTCTTAATTTAATACTCGATTAATTTCAATACAAATTATGAAAGTTTTTCCACAAGATCTGCTACAAATCTGTTACAAGTCTTACAAGGGAAAAGGAAAGAAAGGAAAAATTCGAAGATATTGTGTATTTTCCTAAATTTTAGGGCACAATACTTTCACGTAATACCTCCAACCAATCATCACAAAACTAATTAAACAGGCAATAAATGAATGTACGTAATTGCCGATGCATTCATTTTAAATGTCTGTATATTTAAAGTGGTTAAACTTGAAAAAGTATCCATTACATGTTTATATTTATATAGCACTATATTTGTAATCTTGATATACCTACTAAAATTAGTTAAGTAACCGTGAAGATTCATATATCGCATAAATCTTTCCATAAGATATTTGTTTCTTCGAAAGATTGATGAAGTCAATGCGACACAAATCACAATCTTGACTTACTACTTTCTATTATTTAAAGATTTATTACTTCCATTAGATAAATCCTAAACTTGAATATTGAAAAATAATCTGAAAATAGATTGCGTAATTGCCCAATTATACTTTTTTTTTGTTACTAAAGACAACTTTAGACGCGGATGCAACGCTTATTTAAAACGAATATTTCCGTATTACCTAGTATCTTACAATGTGGAGAGACTGGCAACAACATAGATAAAAAATATTTACAAAACACGGAAATTCAAAAAACATATACATACTACTACTACATGATACTACTTAAAAATTAAATTGGTAACCTTATTAAATGGTGATAATTTTTAACTTACATGATAATAATATGAAGGATGTATGCAACGCCTTGCTCCACTGTGGGCTGGTGCATCATCTCTTAAGCCATCCTTCGCTAGCAGACTCTCGAAGTTACCGCAAATAATCTGCTCACAAAGATGATTTTATCAATAATAATGTATTTTATAAATATAATAAAATAGAAAGAGAATTTTTCCAATTTTTCATAATGAGGAAAGAGATTATGAAAGTACACAAAAATTACATTTTTGTTTTCGTTGTACCTTTAGGTACCTCATTTATCCTTTCCCTTTGATGATTTTTGATTTGTGACAATAATTATTCGTGTAATTGAAATAACCTAAATATACAAATTTAAATATAGAAATAATTAAATTATATAAATAATTTCATTTAGCATTAAGATACTCACTAATGGCGCAATGTTTGCTGCAACAAACATCGCTATGTTGAACGTCCCACACGTCAACTTCCAATACGGTGATATTGTCTTTTTCTGTAAAGAAAATGAAGTGCTCGTAATAATTAGAATGACTTTTCTTTTTTTTTTATAGTATGACCTATCGCATTTTAAAGAATAAACATGTAAACGTAACTGTTCAAAAAAATGTTCTTCAAAATTGTGTCCCAATGTTATGTTAAGTAGTGGAATTGAGTGAATTTGCCTAATCATTTAAAACTCCCTCTTATAGAACACGCAAATCGTTATACTTTTTATAGCGTAGGTATGTGTAAATATTTATCTTTTGCCTCTCCGAGTCATCGATGGTAGAGACTAAAAAGGAATTTACGTTACATACTTTTTACAAAAATATTGTTTAGGCATCATCAATTTAAAAAAAATTGTTGGATTCGAGTTGGACGAGTCTAATACATACATATTATCTACGTAATATAATAAATATAAGTTTATACAATATTGAATGAGGCCGTCGTAGCACAACGTCTAACTGTAAACACAACGGTTGATTTGCACTTAGGACAATTAATTATTTTGATTTCTTTGCTCTGAGAACTAGACAAAGGAGGTGTTATGTTGCGTCACTCAAATGTCTTAATGCGCAATGTCTTAAAGATTGGGCGGAAATTAGAGAACGTAGCGTTATCGTACAAAAAAACGGTTAAGTGCGAGTTGGACTCAACTATCGTAGGCCAACGGGAAGTACGAATTATAAAAAATGACATACTTAACGTACGTACGTTTGCGCTAAGAAATAACTACAAATACAAGTTTGTAATTTTTTTTGTACAATATATAATTTTTCTTTTTTTCAGATGTTTTCTTTTACTTGTATTGTAAATTGTCATTTCATATCAAATTTCATCACTGTAGGTCCACGGAAAGTACTCTATAGGTTTTGATTACGCGGTGAAGTTGATACAAAATGTAGTAAAACTGATTTATAAACACTCTTATCTTTTGATTGATTTGACTTAGAAATTTTATTTTTTTCTATTCTTGATTCGTCAATATTTGATATTAATTTCAGCTTGATACACGATCTCGTGATAAATGGTCTTGGTAAACGGACAACAAATAAGAGTTCCGTTTTTACCGTTTGAGGGACGGAATCCTAAAAATCAACACAAATAGTCACTCTTAAGCCTCACTCAGACTCAAACATCTCCGTATTAACGTCACAATGGTACGATTTAATCATTATAATTAAAGTTCCGTACCATAAAAGAAAAAAGGGAACACTTTCGGTATCATTATTTTGTTCGTCTGTCAGTATGTCAAGACTATTTTTCTCGAGATTGCCTGGAGGTATTAAGTTGAAGTTAATATCCAGGTTTACAGTCCATTAAAGCACAGAAATTTAACTTTAAGACAACGCAATCAAAAGATACGAGCTTTTATGCTTATTACAAGAACTTACTGTACAAATATAGGAAATGATCTGAAAAATGGAAATTTATATATATGTCACAGAAAAAAGGCATTAACAAATGAATGTGTACTTTATTTCATAGAAAATGAATGCATAAAAAATGAATGCAATCAAAGTGAGAACTTTGAATTTGTCATGTTTTATAAATTTTGTATCCCGTTGACCTACAAACGTGAAAGTTGTACGGAACCCTCGGTGGATGAACCTGACTGTCACTTGACCATTTTTTATATATTATATATATGATACTTATATTCTTATATTTATATATTTCTACTTTCAACTGAAAATATATTGTATATTTTTTACTGTGACGTCACGTTCGTAATGTTATATAATACCAGCATAATACCTGCGGCGCCTCACGTGTTCTAATAAAATAACTAAGAGTTATGTATACAGATACACAGTACACACATCAAATTCTAAGTGCCCGAGGTAAATCTGACAGCAGATACAAATAACTTAATGTATTAAAATTTACAGCCTAGAATAGCCTTTCTCGCTAAATAGACTAATCAGTAAATCAGTAAGCGATTCATGTAATTCGTGCGTTCAACCAAACAAATACTTTAGCTTTATAATATAAGTATATCTGTGGATATATGGATATATGTAATAATCAAGACGAATGCCGTTATATATTAGTATAATTATATAAAAAACACTTACCTTATATTGAGCATATCTATAACAAGCATAATAGATGACGTTCATTAGGCCGGTCTCCAGCACAAAGGCGAGGTACACCGCATAGAGAGACCAGGTGGGAGGCACCGCGAAGCTGGTCAGCGCGACCACCGTGGGCAGCAGCAGCAGCGGCGGCGCGGCGACGGTCAGCGGGCACGGGTCGCTGCGCCGCGCGTACGCCGCCTCCGCGCCGCCCGCCTTGAACGTCAGGCACAGCGTCGTGGCGTCTGCCAACTCCCTGGTTACAAGTTACTAATGTTACCAAGGAGAGATGCTTACTGTTGAAAATGATATGTTTTATGCTAACAGTGCTTTTTTAAATGTTTTTTTTTTTATTGAACATTAAAAATATGTATATTGCTAACATCTACATGTACATTTCGCACTTATTTTTTTTAATGTTTGTAACTGTGTTAGTGTAGTCAAGCACATGAAGGAAGCAAAAAATTATTTTTTTACAAATATGAATGGTAAAACTTAATTAAAAATAAAATAAATCCAAAGTAAAGAAAGCTGTAAATTATGCTTAGTTAAAATTATCGTAGGAAAGACTTACTTGTCGTCGTCTCTATTGACGAGCTCTTCCTCTAACATCGCAAGAATTTTGACTTCTTCACTGTCCTTGCTCTCGTCTTGCGGTGATAGAACCTACGAATAATGTACGAAGCGTATCTATGTAGTCGACAAGCAACAAATCGATATGGGCGCTGGAATGTCGGTAGCTTAATCAGGTGCTCCAGTCTAATAAGCAGTTTCATTTTGATGAATGTAATTTTCATTGGAAAGCAATGGTTAATAAACGGATAAGTTGAAATGTAAACTAGCACGGACCGCGGACCTAGTGCCCTAGTGTCCTAAATATTCGAACTGGAGCCGGAAGGGTGGGTCGGGGGTAGTACGAGTGCACTCACAGAATCCTCGTCGTCGTCTTTGAGGTCGGAGAGAGCGTCGGTGGCGTCCCCTGCATCCCCTGCCTCCCCATCCGTTGCATTTCTGTCTTCACCACCCTGATACTAAAAAATGATAAAATATGTTAACCTATATATTTATGCATAATGCAAAATATATTAAATACAAAATCTTACAACATATACCTTCCGTGACTCCCTATTACCTCCCCTGTCAGATATAATTATAAATTTGTATGTGTTATGAAATAAGAAAGTCATGACAATAACGAGTTTGTTGATATTCCAATAAGAATACAATAGTATGTACTTATATAATATAAGATTTGAAAATAAAAAACCTCCATAGCTTTATCGTGATAAGCCACGCTTAGTTTACCTTTCAACAGCACCTAATCAATATCAAAGCGGTATGGAACTATATTATCTTAGGTTCAAATCAATATGAAGAAGTTTTCTTTTTTTTAGATGTAAATCTTAGCATAAAATAAGTATATTTAAACGTTGTAAATACAAGTTTGCTTAAGATTAACAGTAGCTGACCCAATTCTGTATTTCTATATAGTAACATTATCTTGGTAAATGTAAAAACATTTAAAATGTAGAAATACTAATACAATCCCTATTAAGCTCTACTTTAAGTTAGTTAAATAAACTACGTTTCTTGTAAGTGCCTTATCTACCTTAATTATTTCTTCTTCAGTGTACAGTACGTCTTAATTATTATCTCTCTTTTCTTTTTTTTTCAGCTTCACTTTGTATCCCGCATGTAGAAAGGTAGTGAGGGAGACAGAAAAGACACTTCCCGCCGACTTCTGGAGGCATTGCGCGTTAAGTGGCGGAACTTAACGCTGCGCTTTGCCTCAACAACTTAGAGCGGAGAAATGAAAATAATAAATATTTCATTTCCTCAAGTGGGAATCGAACCCATAACCTGTCGCATTTACAGTCACACGTTTTTGTACTTGGGTCTCTTCTAGCATTATCTTTCTGTGCAGTTAGAAAATTCGTCAGCAGGTAAAAGGTCAAACAGTACCCCAGAACTATCCCCATGATAAATGCGGGTAGGGAGGAACGCACATCGAGGAGACGGTCCAACGCAAAGCCAAAGTGTCAAGCCTTTCATAGATCATCTGGTCCCTAATGTTTTAAAATAAAAAATAAAAAAATGGGTCAATCTGATACTGGGGTGGACCAGCCCAAAAATGAGAACAGTACTCTATAAGAGGCCGAACCTGCGCCCTATACAGGGCTAGTCAGTGCGTGAAGTTATAGTCGCTAACTAGGAAAAAGTCTGGCTGTAAAAGCTAGAATTCGGGCCCTCCACAGGGAATTCATTATTTTTATTTCTTCACTCTGGTAAGATGTTCTTGTCTCTTAATTTGGAACATTGTGTTTGCGCCTCAGTTAGTTCAGGTTTGATAGCAAAAAGTATCGATCAAAAAATCTAGGGAATAAGAGAACAGTATTACATCGGGAGTTCAGCACTCTAAACTCCTAGTTCCCGGTGGTATAATTTAGTATTAATTAACCAATAATATTGGAATATTATCGAATATTAATAAGATGGTCATACAAATTTATGACTTATTATTTTATACTGTTCAAACTATTAAAATTTAGAAATAAAAACTAAAAAATATAAATTTTTACACTATTATTTTTACAGTTGTTAAGAACCTGTTACCTGCTTAAGAACGCGAACAATGAAGTAGGTCTTGATACCGGCTTGTCGCAACATCTCTTCGCGGCGCTCTCCGTGGGCTGGTTCGACCTCAAATTCGTCGTTCAGAAAACTTAGAGTCACCTCTGATACATGCACACGTCTAAAAGATAATTATCAAATTGTATATTTCTACTCAATAGTTACTATTTAAAGTACTAGGCAGGGTAAGCGTGAAGCTGTAAATAAAACTTACCCAACAATAATAAAATTGTTATAAATATAAAATAGTCAATGGAATTAAGAGCTAATAATAGCATCCATCAGATGACCTATGGAGGCCAGTAGGGGCGCGGGGGTCACACATTTATACCTACAAATGTGTGACTGAAAACGCGACTGTTTGTGAGTTCCATGTCCACTCGAGAAAATAAAATATTTAATATTTTCATTTCTTCGCTCTGGTGTCGGGGCAAAGCGTGGGATCGTGCTCCGGCAGCCCACACGCAATGCTTCCAGAATTCGCCAGAAAATAGGAAACGAAGTTTCTTAACGCTAGGTTCCCTCTGTCTACCCTGCTGTGTGCCAGACACAGCGTGAAACTGATTTATAACACCTACATTACCGTGACCGTGTTAAGAATATATAATTGTTAATTTTTTATTAAAATTTTAAATAATATAAAATGAAACATTACCCATTATTAATTAAATATTCTTTTATTAATACAAACTGTGCAAAAATTTTAATAAGAACTTTTCGGATTTTAATAAGTATTTCATCGTGAAACGTTTTTGTTGATTTGAACACGAATCGACGAATTTTCCAATGCGGAAAGTTGTTATAAATCTCTAGCGTAGCGCTAACGCTCGTCACGGAAACTCGCCAAGTAGTATGGCTATGGCGTTTATAGATGACTGTGCAGGGAGATAACAGGTCAAGGACGCAGTTTCGCGCGACCGATCCACATAGTGAAGACATTTAGGTTAACCGCCTTATGATATGTAATAAAAATGAACAGTAGAGTTAATAAAAGAAAGTAAACATCATTCTAAATAGTTGAGATTTTTTTGCTTGCATTATATCATTATATTTTCCAATATTTTACAATGCGATAATAAAAGAGTGTCCCTAAAAGATTGATCGTAGTGAGTATTGTGTCCTTACACAAAAAATCACCGTGTTTTTTGTTTCAACTATTCTATGCGCTTTTCGAATATATTCTATACTCAAAATTTCACTAGACAATTTTTTGTGTACAGGTTCTATTCTATTTGCAAGTTTGTACTGGAGTACGAGATTAATATGTAGTTTAGTGCCTGATGGCAAAAATTGTCAAGTCAAATTTAGAATTTAACCTTTATAACAAGTGAATTTGGCATTTAATTTGGCTCTTATTTCACATTTAAGCGATTTAACTGGATATCATTTTTTTTTGGTTTACGCTGAATCCTTTATTTAGAAAAGTAGGCAGAGAAAACCTGAGAACCTAGTATTAAGATAATCCGTTCCTATTCAGACACTTCGTTCTACTTTCCGTCGGATTCTGGAGATGTTGCGTGTTGAGTGGCACAACTAAATGACTCGCTCTTCCACATTACTAGAATGAGGAAAATATTAAAATATTTCAATTCCGCGAGTGGGAATTGAGCCTACAATATCTCGCGTTAACAGTCACAAGCTTGTGCTCCTGTGCCACGATTGGCCTCAATCACTTTTTGTAAAGAAATTATAATTTTTCATGATTAAAATTTTATAGTTTTAAAATCGCTATATTTTCCTACGTTGTTTGATCTAACTTTTACACTAAACATTTTGTAGTAATTATCCGTTTACAGATTTTTTTCTGTAAGTATGTGTAATAGTCTACTTTGGCACTAATTATTAAGTTTTTAGATCATCTAGATTAGATTTTGATGAGAGAGTGTCAGTCACAAAAATGTCAAATTTTGAATGTTAATATATCACTAACAGTTTGAGTTAAATCGTTGACATTTTATATACATCACAACAAGGAGTAACTAGAGGATTTTAAATTTTTTTTTTAATTTCACACGTCACAGCCTTTTTGAATTTTTTGACTTACAAGTTATGAAGGGCTCAAAAGTAGTTTGAAATGGATCGTGTAAAATACGCATTGTGCGCTTCCAGCTTGGTTGGGCACGCTAGCGTTTATTGATTTACTTCTTCGTCAAAATATAAAACGTTTACAACTATTGCGCTATATTTCTTTAAAAAAGCAAAAATATTATAATAATCACATAGGCGCCATATAGTTATTATTAGATTAACTTGACTGGAGATTAATCTTGTAGCATAAACAAAAAACATTGAACATTAAAGACTATTTTGAACTGTAATAATAACGTTTTAATATATACAAACCCCGCCATACCGCTACTCTCCATTTTATTGGCGAGCTCTACGTCACGTGAATATACATCGAACTGCCACTGCCGTTGCCCCAGAACTCCAGCTAATACTGCACCTGTATGAATTCCCACTCTCATATCCACTGGTGAATTCGTTGTTTGTTGCACATACCTAATACAGAGGACTCTATTAACAAAGCCAAAATTTTAAAGAATATAATTATTAACTAAAACTAAACTAAACTTGCTTCACGCTTTATCCCTAGCGGGGTAGTTAGAGAGAACGGAGCGCTACGGTTATTTTAAAAATTATAATAAAAATATACTTCTGTTACTTTTATATAAAATTATAACAAATATTAGAGCTTAAACACTTACTTAATCGCTTTTACCATAGACAATCCCATGTGGACGCACAATACAGCATGGTCAGGTCTCTCCACTGGGGCACCACTAATGCAATAGTAACAATCTCCCAGAATCTTTATTCTTAACTGTTGATATTTCTTAAAAAAACAAAATCATAAGCTAAAAAGGTATTAAATCAAAATAAATTTATTATATTACCGATAACAAGGTTCCTTACCTCAGCAAGGCGGTCGAAACGAGCAAATAACTCATTTAAAATCGCTACGAGGTCTTGTGCTGAATATGTTGAAGAGATGGCTGTAAAACCCACGATGTCTGCATACAGGATGCTAGATTCACGTAAGTAGAATATTTTATAAGATTCTTCTTCTGCTGCATATCGTTATTAAAAGGTAAAAAAAATGATATCCACACTTACCTAACATTTTCATGTCGGGACATGTATATCTTTTTAAATTGTGTGTCTATGAGTCCCAAGTCTTTTCGCATCTGTACAGCCACATGTTCAGGAAGAACTGATAATAACAATCGCTCCTGAAACATTTACACCCCTTCAATAAACATGCCTTCAATGGGCGTAAATATATATATTATTAGGGTTATTTTATCTTATAAGATAAAGTTATCTTATAAGATAAAAGAACCCTAATAATATATTATTAGGGTTATTTATCTTATTAACGTTATTCAACCACACCTGTTCTTTACTTTGCTGTTCAATAGTTAGCTTATCACGCAAACTTCTTTTTGTTTCTTGAAAAGAGCAGCGCTGTTGTTTCTCACACACTGCATATGCGGTACCACCCAATAAAGTCGCTCCTAATAAAAGGCAACCATTTGCTATTTGCTGTTAAAAAAACGTTCAATTTGTTAATGACACTGAAATCATTTTAACATTAATGTATTTATCAAATATAATTAAATTTTACCTGCAAATAAAAATCATCAGCAAATCTACTTTCAGCTGTAGAGGCATTATAGTACTGAACTGTCAGATATCCAATTAAGGATAGAGTACTGTAAATTATTAATATCACATAATGGAACGGGAGAGTTGCTATAGTGAAGTACTGAAGAATTACTGCCCACCCTAGTAATTCGTTGTACGAGTCCCCTAGACGTCGGGACGCACTCACTAAGAGTTGAATCCACATCACAAACCAAGCAATATGGTTAAGAACAGTTCGGGCTCGAAAAATAAATGCGTAGGTTGCCGCAAGTATTAGGTTCACAATGAGAGCTACAGCCACAGACGCGTAAGCAAAATGTAGATCACGTTCCCCAGGCACAAGTGCAGCAAACACTTGAAACAGGACTCCCGTAGCGATCAGCCGCAGTACAGCACGCTGACGTTGACGCTGTGTGTACGCTAGATACAGCCTCTCTTCTGACAAATCTGAAAATCTCCATGGTGGCACCAGGCATATCCAACAGGAGCATTTATTTGAACTTCGCGCTTGTACAGATTTCTCCATAGCTTTAACGTTTTGCCATATTTAAATGTTTGAAATATTTTTAATTCTCACTATCATTTTTACCTACTTAGCACTTCAAAACTAACAAGCAAGTACTCAAACTTCTTTAGTATTTGTGTATATTATATAAGAATTCTTGACACGGTAAAACTTAATAAAAAGAAGATTTTTAATAGAAAATAATAATTTCACTTTATTATAATTTATTTTTCGCAATAAAAATATATGAAATAACTCCCGATATTAGCGTATTGCTTGTAGGATCGTATATTCTATCTCACAAAACATCAGCCGGAGACATTCCGTTAACGATGGCCTGATCGAGGACGCCTGTGTAATGAATAAATTACACGCTGAAACATTGTTCCGATATCCGTTCATTAACTCGACCGGCTACTGTACATAACTCATTCGAGGTTTCTTCTGAGTTGTACGTAATACCTACTAATTTCAATATTGACAATCGTTTTGACTCCGACTATATATAAATACGAGAGTGACCGTGAGAACCTTACAAACGACAAGATATTTGTTTCACATATTTTGACTTTTGGTCACCGTTTATGTTGTTTCACTATACAATCGTTACGGTTAAATACAGGATTATACATCAATAACGCGAAAATAATAGTATTGTCATGTCACTTATAAAAAAAAAACAATTATCATCAAATATACACCGTTTTTTTTGTTAGTAAATTAATTAGAAAATATGAGTAAAATGCAAGTTGGTATGTAAATTGTAGATATATACTAAATCATATTGACAAATGATTTCCAATGAATATTTTATTTTAAAAATTTGTACTTTAATAAAATATCAGATTGGACGCTATGGCTTAAATATCAAACGGAAATCTCTGCCTGAAAAAGTATTTATTTTAAATTTAGGTTTCCGAGGCATCACTGGATTATGTGTCGCGTTGAGTTCTAATTTCCTACTAATAACCGATACAATATCTTAAAATTTGTGGGAGACAAAGTGATATCATATCAACTAGAAAAAAATAAAAATACATTTAAAGTTGCACGAACTTGAGACCTGTACATTCCTAAAAATCGACAAAAAAAGCTAGTTGAAGCTTTCGGTACTTTAAATATTTTCCTATAGATAAATACACGTACTATGTAAGCATAACTAGATACTTATAAAGATTTAACTCTACGTTCAGATAAAAATATTATTTTTATAATAATGGGAAAGATTTTTGAATTATCTGATAAACTTTGAAGAAATTCATCTCATAATCTGTTAGTTTTTATTACATACGTAAAGAATTAGCTCTTAAATATTTTTGCCAGACTCACGGTAAGTATATCTATTATTATGTAAATATTTGTACTATCCAGATGACATGAAATAAATATATACTTAATTGTACCTATGGCATATTTACATTGGTACATACCTATAATATTAACTAAATACTTATATATATTTAAAAAATATATATGCCAATAAATATCTCCTAGGCAAATCTTGCAACCAATAAACCAAAATTAAATAAATGAATTAAAATTATCCTGGTTTTAATCTGAAATACTTACAGCCGTATTTAAAAATGATCTATTGTGTTTTTTTATTAATAAAAATCTAAGAAGAATAGAGATATGAGATGAAAAAAGGATTCGTGAATTACTTATCATCAATAAGTGTCAGCCAAGACTAATCGGTATGCAATAATACATAACATTTCGAAAAATTACAACAAATATTTTGAATTTTGATTATAAATTTATCATTATTTGAACATTCATAATTACTTATTAGACTTTTTTAAAAATATATATATATTTCTTTGGGTATTGACAATTTGCCTTAACAATATATTTTTTATAAATTTCCTAAATTATGATAAAAAAAACAATTTTAAAACGTACATTAGACACCCACTGCTTTCTTTCTACGTAGGTAGGAGGTATACGAAATTTAAAAACTTTAAAATTAATTTAAGCAAATTACAATTACAACCACATCTAATTTGTATAAAATATTTCCCGCCTAAATTTTGGTGCCAGTGACGTAAGTAGGTAATCTCGGTAAAAGACTCTCGTCATACTATTGACCCAATATTTTAAGGACCACTTCTTTTTCCTAGTTATAGTATTGTAGAAATTATATTTATGTTAAACGGTAGAAAAGGTTAAGATTAGTTAATGCAAATTTAATTATGATATAAAACAGGAATATCGAGCGGTATGTGTTAAATGAACAAGGACGCGGGCGGCAGGGATCGCGGCAGCGCAAGACGGTATGCGCACGTGCTCGCGCGCGACTGCCGCGCCAGCCGCCGCCCTCCGCAGCAGCCGCGCGCCTTGCCCGCCCGACCCGCCTTGCCTGCTTGCCCTGCCGCCCTGCCGCCCTGTCGACCCTGCGCCCCAGTGCCTCTTCTCCCCCGCCTCTTCACTGCCTCTTCCGCCTCCCCGAACCTGTTCTAGGCCGATTCATTACATCGATTCAAATTCTGATTGATATGCTACGGGCATTTAGAAAACTCAATTTTAGGTCTCGCATTCAGTAAACAACCGTTCACATGAATACTTTCAATTGTAATTTCTTTGTATCTTTTGCTAACATACTGGGTGTATATTGCAAACACTTTATGCTTTGGAGGTTGTAAAAATGTTACGCATAAAAATCTTACGCATTTTTTAATAATTTATTAAGTATTAATTATCTGACTATTCAGTCTTTAGTCCATCAAAATAAGTGCTATTGGAATGTCGCAATATGATTTTGTATACAATATGTAAATAATCAAATGCATTTTTTTTTATTTAACTACACTTTCGTATAAATATTAATACTGAATATATAAACAAATTAACGCTATACTTATTTGAATTCGGTACTTGCAATTTCAATACTAAGGAATGCCTATATATATATATACAGAGTGTTTTTGTTAGCACCATTTTAAATGAAACACGGTTTCAACTACTCTATAAAAGCCGAATACCATTTTTTCCCCAAAAATGAAAAAGTGATTTTTTCAAAAAAAATATATTATAAAATTATCTCACTCATTCCGAAATCGAGTCGTGGTATTGGCGGCAAAGTTCAAAGTTGTGTAACCTTTAGTAGTATTTTTGTAGTAGTATGTGTTTACGTTATTGTTATCTATGCGTAACTGTGTCACACGAAATACGGGTATGGATCGTGAAATTAAAAAAAAAACCTATGTATAAACTGTTGAGGCATCTTGATTAATTTCTTTAGGTATGGGTTGAAAATATTTTACCCTATATGCTATTCGCATAAAAGTAGCGCTGACGCTTCCATCCTGTATAAATGCGATCCCTAAAACCTGCGCAAAGTAAGAGCTGCATGTGGCAATCTAATTGTAAAATGATATATAAAAATTACAATTTAAAAAAGAATGCATAAAATAGACATGATTTGAGGCCAGTCGTACCGCAGCGGCACGAAGTGTGACTGTAAAACTGGTTGTGGTCTCGATCCCCACTCGAGAAAATGAAGTATTTACTTAAATTTATATTTACATTTCTTCGCTCTGGTGTCGAGGCTTGCTTGCTTGGCGCGTTGCGTTCTGCCACTCAACACGCAATGCCTCCAGAATTCGGCAGAAAGTGGGGAACGCAGTATCTAAAAACACTAAGTTCCCTCTACCTACCCTGCTGATCGAATTACTAACCCTGTTTGTTTTACTTGTTACTTGATTATAAAATCTTTTTTTAATTATTTTTGTTTAACAAAATTAAAGTACGGTTTAATTTATGAGAAATTATTTTTTACTTTTTAGTTCATTGTTTGAAGTTGGTATTTCCTTTGTGTGTGAATTCAACGTGAGATAGGCGAGGTGATTAGTGCTTAACTGGCACAATAACAACAAATAATCATCGTTATACTCCTTGCGTTTGTGTTATTATTTAGGTTGAAGTGTATTTACTATTTATATTTAATATATATATTTTTCGTTTTTTTTATACAATTCATTTCATATGCAGATGACACCGTCCTAATAGTTCATGGCAATAATTGGAATGATACACGTTGGATTGAAATGTAACACCTTAACCTTTAATATACAAGGTGGAATTGTCAGCGCTCCTTTTACGGGTACAGCATATAGGATAAAATATTGATTGATTGATTTCTTAATTAATGGCGTTTCGAGCGTGCCAGTTGAGCACAA
>DWAP01001998.1:0-14366 GCA_018230625.1 Heliconius eleuchia
GGTTCAGTACTTTCAGAGAAAAATGTGACCATACGTACAGACAGACAGACAGACAGACAGATTTAAAAAGATCTCTTTGCTTCCCATTATTCTTTTTAAGTGCCCCTCTATCCATATCAGTCAAAATTACTAAATGTGCAGACGAAATGTTTCTACTGTCTTATTATACATAGAGTAAATTTCTGTTTTAGCATATTTAAAAATGTAAATGAAGTTGGCCTCTTTAATTACTTACTATAATATAAATATATATTTTTTAAATCTTCACTTCAATTATTTGTCTGAACTTCAGCTTTAAACAGATTTGAACATATATTCGTGTAAGTATTGATATTTTAATTTTTCTGGGCAAATTTTGTTGTAGAAAATTCTGTAGTCGGCACCACACTATTCTACTTACCGGCTCCCCCCATTTCCTACGCCCATGCCTAATATAAAACATTTATAAGAATACTAGAGCAGAAAATTTTTAATAATTCATTTACTCGAGTGGGGATTGAGCTCACAACCGTTGCGTTTACAAACATCAATTTGACTCACCGCCTCAATTATTGTTCTAATTATAGCGCATTTTTTTGTGATTCAAATAAATGATTAAATTAAAATATCCCGAAGTAAGTTCAATTTACATTTCACGGCATTACCGGGGAAGGAAAAGAAGTCATATTGGCAATTCCTCCTGACATCCGCCCCAATAGCTTAAGAGAGCCCTAATCTGATCTAGCTACAGCGATAAGTAAAAGAGAATGTACTTTTATTTCACTTTTGTTTGACACTTTAAAAGTTTCTTACAATTCAGATTTCTCTTTTCTATTCAATTATATAAAGGTTGTATTAAAAACCCGTTTTCTAGTTTTCAAAGGCTTAATTTAACCTCCTTCTTGGAGTAAATTGTGAAGATTTTTTCATTATGTCGCCGTTGGAACGAAAGTCGTTGCTCAACAATTTCCTGTCAGAAATTAAGCGTTCGTTCCGTAACAGTAGAGCATCTTATTTACGTTCTGGCTGATAGGAATGTAGCCAAATATATATATATAGTAGAGTCTATACGAATCTTTTATTAATTCATTCTTTTTTTCCGAACCCACAACCAGTCGGTCTTACAGTCACATTTTGTGCCACTGCGCCACGACTGGCCTCTGGATAATTTTCTTTTAAATTTATGAACTTCCCTGCACACAACAGCAGCAGAAAGACAGAGGGAACCAGAGCGCCTAGTGTTAAGACACTAGACACATTCGTTCCCCACTTTCCACCGAATTTTCAAGGCATTGTATGTTGAAAATGGCGGAACTTAACGCCGCATTTTGCCTCGTTAAGCAAAGTGAGGAAATTAAAATATTAAATATTCACAAACATTTTTTCGAATTGGAATTGAACCCACAAACAGTCTTAAAAAGTATACTTCTATATATAAAATCAGTATGATACGAAAATAAAATATAAAAAAACCTACAAAGCTTACCCCCTAGCTTGGGATAAAATAGAAAAATAAGAACATTGTCATCTCTATGCAAACTGGAGCTTTCTCTAAAAGCTCCTTTGAGCGGGATATTAATGTAATATTTTCACATTTTTAATACTGCTTGTGTTATTTCTTATGTGTTTCTCTATGTTTCTTTATGTTTTTCAATAACTTCAACTGTGAATGCTTATATACGTTCAATTAAATAAGCGATGACGTCAAGAGTTTTATTGAATTCATCTAGCATAAAAATAAATCCAAATAATCGAACCCACAACCGTCGCGATTACATTCACACGCGTGTACCATCGCACCACGCCGGCTTCGATCCATATAATTATTACAAACACAAAAGCTCACATACAAACTGTTCGACAGTCATAATCTGATAAAGTTCATTAAGCCCGTTCAGGTGGCGTTATAATTAAATATTGTAATGAAAATACATTTCATGCCGAATACATAATTCCTATATACGGAAATGTCTACTGACAAATATTATTTCAACTGTAATTAAGTCGAGATACAGTTTGAGCTTTTGTTGCTTTAAACAAAATAATATGTAGAGATATAAATATTAAATACGGTGTTTTTTTCGTCTTGACATTTCAAACTACAATCTTTATTTACACCGCGGAGAATTGAACTCGTTGCCTGCCTCTTTCTATTCTATGACTTACAGCGAGGATGTCTTCAAAAACAAAATGAATAGATTTATTAGGCCAGCGTACGTCATCGTAGACCGCATCAATACTTAACATTCTAATGCTTGATGCGACCAAACGAAAGCCTTAAAAACTAAACAATATAAAAATAGGTTATTTCGTGTATCAAACGATCAACTTTAGTAAAGCTGTATTATGACCAAAAATTGTAAAGTCATAACTTTATAGTTGTGGACTTGCTCATGGTGCCCATAAAGATGGAACCTCGCTTATGTATGACGCTATCATATAAATTTTGTTACAACTTTCAGGAATTATAGCAATAATAAAAAGTATTATACAAAACCTTCAACAGAAACTAATCGTGGAGCAGAGGCACAAGCTAAGAAATTAAATATTTAGATATAGCGTATAGAGCGTTGAGTTGCGCCACTCAACACGCAATGTCTTCTGAATTCGGCAGAAAGAGGAGAACGGAAGTATCTTAATGGGAGAGTGTTTTAATACTAGGTTATCGGGTTCCCTCAGCCTACACTGCCATGCGTGATATACAGCGTGAAGCCAAAAAGAAAAGCATTTAACCAATATACATAAATCCTTCATACAAATTTATACATAAACATTTTAATGTAAATACAAATATTTACACAAATAACGGTTTGCCAATTATAAAATGTAATTTTAATACTATAGCCCTATTAATTACTAACTATCGAGTGTTTGATTTGCTATCTGTATGTTGACATTTTGCGTTACGTAAAGCGCTTATGCATTTAATTTAAATAATTGTGATAACAAGGCGAAGCACGGCGTTGAGTTCCGCCAATAAACATGAAATGACTCGAGAATTTGGAACGGAATTGGAACGGAGTATTTTAACAATAGGTTCTCAGATTCCCTCTGCCTAATTTGCTATATGAAAACTCCTCCAAGTGTGAATCGAGCCCACAACCATTGTGTTCACAGTTTACAGGCTGTGCTGCTGCGCCACAACCGCCTCAAATAATCTTTAATATATGTAAATAGTATGTAAAAATTACAGCCACAAAATACAAATGACTTAATAACTTTAGTGTACAATTTAAGTAATAAGTTTATCCCGCACACAGTAGGGTAGGCAGAGGGAACCTAGGGTTAAGACACACACCAGCTAATAAATATCTATAAATATCAAACAGAAAAGAAGTTATCTAAATATTTCCTTTTACATTTTCATCCAGAACGATGCCGAGCGATTAGTGCTGACGTTAAGTGGCTTTCGCCATGACACACATGTGTGACACGATTTGCTTCAAAGACGCGTTTTTTGTTGCCCTGAGGACATTCTTTTTTTTCATATACCTTTGATTTCGCCGTCTCTGGCCGTTTTTTTTTTTTGAGGGTGTTGTTTGTTGTGAAGAAATGGGTCGTATTGTAAATAACGTACCGAATGCTAGATATATTCAGTATTTTTTTTTTAGATTTTAATATATATATAATATTAATGTGTATAATAATCCTTTATTAATTTTCAAGCTGTAAGTGTAGGATGTACATCGTAGGCTAGGTGTAGACCAGAGCGAGAAAACGCAAATATTAAATATTTAATTTACTCGAGAGGGAATCGAAACATAACCAGTCGCGTTTACAACCGCACGCTTGTGCCTCTGGGCCACGACTGGTTTCAAGTAATAGCATTGTATAATTATAATATACAAAATACAAAGTATATATATTGTAAGCTCAATTGTAAAAGTCAGTAAGGCGAAAAAGTTAGTTAGGAAGACACTCTGTTCCCGTTAATAAATTTCCGTTGTCCACTTCCCATAGAACTCTGGAAACATTACGCGTTGAGTGGCGAAACTCAACGCAGCGCTTTACCTCTTAACCGGAGCGAGGAAATGAAAATATGAAATATTTAAAAATAATAATAAAAAAAATTATTTTATTTTTTTTTTTTTTTAATATTAAAAAATTAAATCAAAATTAAATCAGCTTCACTGTATCCAGCACACAGCAGGGTAGGCAGGAGAAACCTAGTGTTAAGACACTCTCTTCCTCACTTTCTGCCAAATTCTGAAGGTGTTGAGTGGCAGAACTCAACGCCGCGACAACTGAGCGAGGAAATGGAAATATAAATAAACATTCATCTCTTCGAGTGGGGATCGAGCCCACAAAGAGTCGATTTTACAGTCACACACTTTGTGCCCATGCACCACTGTCGGTCTCGAAAAAAAAAATTCAATATACTATCAAAAATTCGTATCATTTTCATTTTTATATTCACAATGTGTGGAAAACATGTTCCTCCTAGTTAGCACGGCACTATGATATATAATATACGACAGTCCCGGTAAATGGGAAGTAAGTAGCATCCCTGGAGGTACGCCGCACTCAGAGTAATTCCAGCGTTGCTTCGTTTACCACAACTTTGTAATTCCTTAGGGTGCGCCTTTGGTGTTGAATTATACTGTTTTCGATGCGCTTGTGTTACGAGAGGTTGTTGCTAAGGATATTATTAGGTATTCCTAGATATGTTTAAATTGTGCTATGTTGTAGTAGATTTACGCTGTAATAGAGTAGGCAGAGGGAACTACGGAACGCAGTGTTTCGACCCTCTGTTCTGATAAAGACATTCCGTTCCCTGCTTTCCGCCGGATTTTGGAGGCCTTGTGTGTTGAGTGGGAAAACTCAACGCTGAGCTTTACCCCGATAACAGAGCGAGCAAATGAAAACAACAAAAAAAATCACTTCCTCCAGTGGGAGTCGAATTGACAACCTGTCGCGTTTACAAACGCACAGCTGTGCGTCGCTTCGACCTCCCTACCATACCATAGTATCATATGAAAAATTACTAGAATATTGTGGATTAAAAAGAAAGTAAGTTTCTACTATATAATATAAAAAGCAAAACCGTTGCTTAAATGTATCCTGTAAAAAAAATCATAATCCCTTTCTAATATAAAATAATCTCATAAAAAGCCTCAGACTCAGTCTTAATTATTATAAAATAACTTAATTATTATAAAGTAAATCAAAGATCTAATCAAAAATCTAGCTAGATTTGTCTAATAGAAGTTGACTTGATTTGTTGCATAGAACTTGTAAGTAGGAAAAAATATATAGCACACATAGCAGGTTGAAGAACCCTAGTGTTAAGACACTACGTTCCTCACTCATTGACATATAAAATTACATATAATTAATTTCTTTAATTAGAATTCGAATTTACAGCCGTCGCGTTTACGCCCTCCATGCAAAATTATTTTCTATATTAAACACTATAAATAACGATTTATACACAAAAATACTAAACTAACTGAACAGGTCCGCGATAGTTCGCACTTGTGGCAGGGATGAGAGTAAATCGAAATTCAATATCCGTTCGAGCTGCAGTTCTTGTAATACGTCCGAGGTTATTCGGGGACAACTGTTATCCTTTCAGCCAACGTATTTATACTTATACTTGTACTATAAATTTACTTATTTTTTTAGGGTTCCGTACATTTTAAGGAAAAAAGGAACCCTTATAAGATCACTCTGTTGCCCGTCTGTCTGTCTGATTGTCTGTCTGTCTGTCAAGACCCTTTATCTCAGGAACGCTTGGAGATATCGAGTTGAAATTCAAATCATATTATATACTCAGATCTGCGGCCTCATAATTTCCTGATAAAAACATGTTTCTAAATTTACATAAAAAAAAGATACACAAAAACTGCGTATTTTGAACTATAAAGGGGATCAAAATTAATACGGTACTTATGGTTGACCTAGAATTATAAAATTTGGCAGCTAGCATTTACAGATTAGGAAAAAATCCCATTGAAAACTATACATTTGTGGTTAAATCCTAAAAAATAATAGCCATAAAAAGGAACAACTTGGTATTAAGGCCGCTAGTTCAAGTGAGGTATCAAATGAATGGGCTCTGGCTAATCTAACCCTAAATTTCAGAAAAAGCCCGAGACCTCCAAATATAGTACGAACCCCTCGGTAGGCGAGCTCGACTCGCGCTTGTCCGGTTTTTATTTTATTTTATTTTCTCTCTTTGTATTTGGATGTATGAGTGTATGTATTGTTACTCAATATTTGTACGGTTACTAATTATGAGACCAAATAAAAACAATTACTAAAATTAATATCTTCTTATTTCCCAAGTTTACCTAGAGATAAACCCTAAAACTTGCAGAAAATATCAAAGCATTTTATCATCCTCTAGATCATTATTGCGGCGTGTTTCCGCTGAAAGTAAAAAACATTTTTTTTGGTCAAATAAGAAACACCCTAATAAATATATGTATATTAAAATTTATACCCGACTTTTACAGAACAACGTCTCGACATTACCCAATAGAGTGTAACCCAAACCAGCATTTAAACGAAACCTTAAAATTTTACGGTCACAGAGTATTAAAATAAAAATAGAATCGACCGAGCTTAAACTAGAAGATACCCACTCTAAGTGGATTTCTCACAAATATATGCATTTCATATTTTTATAGAAGCTCTTCAGCCAACTTTGAGGAATAAAAGCTAGAAGTAAGTTTTCTTGTTGGAAACATTTTACGAGTAAACTTAGTGGATTAACAAATTATCTACATTCGGTTACATAATTTTGTTTGAGGATCGTAGACTTGGTTCAGTGAGTAAATTAAAATGATTGGGCTTTATTTTTATATTATGAAATTCAGGAATCGAATCCGCTGATGAACCTGAACAGTAATTATTATACTACTGTTTCTTAATATGTACATGTAGAATTTAGCAGAAAGTGGGGAATGGAACTCTCTTAATCTAACACTAGGTTCCCAGGAACCCTCTACATACCCTGCTAACTGCGAAGCTAAAGCGTGAAGCTATAAAAGGTTTTTAACTTGTTAAAAATACAAAGTTTCTTTTTCAGTTTCTAACTCTATACTACATGTTGTAGGAGTGGTAAAGAGAACAGGGGGAGGAAGAAGAGGAGGAAGTTCATTAGAAACCTAAAGCAAAACAATCCGTGTCAAAATTTCCATCTAAACATAAGAAGTTGCGTGTTGAGTGGAGGAACTTAACGCTGCTTCTTGCCAGAGAGAAGAAATGAAAATATCAAATATTCCCGACTAGGAGTCGAACTTTGAGCTATCGAGTGTTCGCTAGTAGTTTATAACTTGAATACAAACTTATATTAAAGATGCAAAAATTGATTTTTTACTAGATAATTGAATATAAAATAACCAATAAGAACTTCTTTCTTGAAAAGGTAAATTGAAAATGAAAAAATTCTCGCTTCAAAACTTGCTCAACTTTTAACTATCGATAATATTCATTAAGTTTGAACTGTTGAAGCGTTTTATTGATAATTGAATGGTTGTGATATTGCATTCTACTTGCATTTTATTATATATATTTAAATGATCAAATAATAAAATGAGTGGAGAAGGAAAGTTTTTTAATGAGAACGGAGTATTAAAACACTAGTTTTTTTTTTTGGAAAAGGACAAGGCAAACGAGCGTTCAGGTCACCAGATAGTAAGAGATTACCGCCGCCCAAGACCCCGTGCAACACCAAAGGAGCTACTGGTGCGTTGCCGGCCTGTAAGTTGCAGATAGACGCGCTATCTGAAGGTACCCATGTCATATCGACCTGGAAACACTGCCGCAGGTAGGCCATTCCACAGTTCCGTGGCGCGTGGAAGGAAGTTCCTACGAAACCGCACAGTAGTGGAGTGCCGCGTATCCAGATGACGGTTAGAAAATTCGGCGGCAGGTAACAGATCAATCAGTTCCTCAGACCACTCCCCATGATAAATGCGATAGAGAACGCATAGCGAGAAGACGTCTCTACGCAAAGCCAAAGTATCAAGACTTTCACAGATCATTAGACCCCCAATGATTCGAATGGATCGTTGTATGCGATCAAATGGCTCAAGCTGTTACTGGGGTGCACCAGCCCAAAGATGAGAACAGTACTCCATATGAGGCCGAACCTGGGCCCTATATAGGGCCAATCGGTGTTTTGGCGTGAAGTACCTCTGTTGATGACCCCCACTTCCAGGTTCCCTCTATCTACCCTGCTGTATGCGTGACTCTTGAAGAAACTTAGTGTTAAGACACTCGGGGATACTTCTCGTCCAATTTTCTAAACATGCTTTGAGTGGCGGAACTCAATACCGTATTTTGTCTTAATACAAGAGGAAAAACATTAAAAAAATCATTGCTCCGAATGACACCACCATAACTTACACACAACATAAATGAAACAATAAATGAAATTACAAATGGCCCAAAATAAAAAAAGAACATACTACATCTCGTCTATAACAGATTTATTTAAAATGAAAAAAAAGACAACAGTAATCTATTTCGGTAATCACCACAACATCAAAATTGAACCAGGGATTTATAATTTAACATAAATTCAAAGATTTCCAGAATGTCCTGTCCGTTTAGATAAGGGAGGGCCATTAATAAAGTGGTAAACATAATTAAGTATTGTAATGTCGAGTTAGACGACCGTCGTGAAACAGATGGAACCAGCTACTATATTAAAATATATTTAGGCGAAATATTTAAAATATTCATGAAAAATGGTCTGAATATAGACGATGGCTGTGAGTTCAATTCTCACTCGGGTATTAAATGATTATATTTAATTCGTTTTATTTTTCCATCCAGCATATTAAACAATATCCCCATAGACTATCAGAAACGTCAACAAACAGTATTTCCAATATAAATCATTTAATATACTAAAAACATTAATCTTCATTAAAATTTAAAAACCCAAAACAAAAAAACCAAAAACAAAAGCCAGCATAACCCATTATAGATTCAAACAGAATGCAACGGAAAAAGAAAAAGAAAGTAGTTAAAAAGACCGAATGCATTTAACCGCTGAAGATAAGAAGCACATTCAAACTGGATTTCTTGGGCAATCCACTGAAATGGTACTAAAATTTATTCGCCCTGAGGGTGCTATTTATATCGGCGTCTCAAAAATGAACGAGATTATCTACAACCGCGAAACGTGTTCAGAATAACAATTTTCTTTTCAAATTTGTGAATGTGCCAGCCTGATATGGTGGTTTGGATAGTTAACAAAAGCGACGGTATAATTCAATAGTGTTTAATGTTACGTTTACTGCTGTGTAAACTGGTTGTTTTATTGTTTCATGGTAATGGACGGTTGGTAGGTTTGTTAGGGTAGGGTTCGAATCCAGCGTTGGGTGGCTTTTTTTTTCGTTTTAATATGACGAACATCGTGAATTATGTGAGCTAGATTCTAACTGTGTATTGATTTTTTTAAATCTCTCGTAGACTATGCGCAGCGTTGAGTTCGGCCATTTAACACGCAGTGTTTGTAAATTGGGCGGGAAGTGAAGAATGAAGTTTCTTAACACCAAATTCCCTCTTGTCTACACCACTGTTCGAGAAAAAGCATTAAACCATTTCATTCGCTTATAATTTACAAAAATAAACCTAATAAATCGTACAAATCGTCCGTAACGTCAATTTTGAAACTTTAAATCGAATAAACAATAAAATGGAGAAAGAAACTAACCCGACTTGCCAGCATTGGACGCGGCTATACCAAAAGTTTTAATAGGAAAATTGTAAGTACTCCAATGTTTCCCAAGTAAAATTTAACAATGGATCTTTTGTGAAACTTCGCCTTTCCCATATATGTATTACTTTATTACATGAAGTCTATTAGTTTTTTAAAAGGGATTTGTATTAAAAATATACATATATATTTTAATATATTTTTTATAGGTTTATAGAGATTTTCATTTAACTTGTGATTATTGATAATTAAACAAAAACAAAACATTCCAATTTTAAGATAAGATTTACTTTTCATAGCTAAATTGAATAGTTTTCATTTACATTAAATTATTTAAACAGCAACGAGATAATATAATTTTCAAATCCAAACACCAATAAGTACATTTAAAAGTTCAACATTTAATTTGTCAGTCAGTCGTTGAAAACGCGACAAAAGAATTTTGAACTAAAGAATGATTTGTCCCCGACAGGCAGGACTACACTCAATTAACAATATTAATCTGTTTAATGTTCTCCATTATTACATTCGTTCATCTCTTATAAGACGGTGACAGCGGAGGAGCAGGAGGAGGAGGAGGAGGTAATTGTCGTCGTCTTAAATTCAAATTAAAACAAAATTACATGATTTAATTATTGAGATGTAGATACGCTTCATTTTGGCAGTGTTTTATTTAAATTGTTGAATAACCGAAGTAACATACAATAAATGAGTTATTGTGAGTTTAATATATACATTATATTACACTCAATAACGATATAACCTTACTCGATCGAAATGTACCAATTCAACATAAAAAAAAATTTATTTATTAAATATTTTTTCGATTCGAATCAATAGGTTCTGAGATGACTGAGTTCAACCAAATAAACAATTCAGTTTAATAACATTATCTTATAGAATTATAGATGTATATAAACCTTCGTACAACATTATATATAATATTATATGCAAATTGATACGATCCAACCATTCTAAAGTCTATAAAATTATTAACGTATTGACGCTCCAAGCAATGAGTTGATAATCGTAAAATAAAATGTCCCAACGGAAAATATATTTTTGTATTCATATAATATACGTTGCATTTCATGTAGAAATAAATGATAATATTTTTCTTATATTTCAATATATCAAAACTTTCACTTAGTAAATCTATCTAGTGTTAAGGCGTAAATATTTTCTTAATAAAGAACTTATATTAACGCCATTTTGCATAACCAATGTGGTGTCTGATTATGCAAGTGATAATCGTGAGTTCGATTTCCATTCGAAGTATAAAAACAACCATTTTAAATATAAAGTGGAGCACTTAGCAAAAGTATTTGCAAGCCCGGTGAAACAACTCCCGACCGATCGAATAAAAGAATTATTTTAGATAATAACCAAATAAGTCCAAACAAAAAAAATAACAAAAATAAAATAAATCACCTTCACGCTGTATCCCGCACACAGCAGGGTGGGTAGGCACAAGGAATCTGGCATTAAGACACTACGTTCCCCACTTTCCGTCAAGTTCCAGAGACATTGCGTGCTAAGTGGTGGAACTCAAAGCCGATCTTAGCCTCGACACCAGAGCGAAGAAATGAAAAAAATAAATGTTCATAAATATTTCATTTCCTCGTGTGGAGATCGTATCCACAATCAGTCGATTTTACAGTCACACTTTGCGCCCCTGCGCCACGACTGGCCTAACCCAAAATCCATTTAAAGCTCACAAATCATACATACACGCTAAAAACACAACCCTCCTCTCGGATTTCACTTAAAAAAAACCAGCATACGCCACGTCCTGATCACCAATAGGGATTTAAGACGAATGTAATCACATTATCTCATTAGAACAATGTTACGGAGCGACGGTATCAGCGGATTTAAATTGCCGCTATCGATCCTAGCCCCCCGAGGTGGTGCCATCTTACGTTAGCTCCTCTGGGTGTACTCACAACTGTTGACCAAACTGTAATAGTCTATTCGATTAACGATTCGTTATAATGCAAATGGAATTTTGTGTGAGTTTCTTTTAGCTAATGTTATATAATATGACCGATCATATTGTTAGATTCTCTAAATAGATAAAAAGATTTTAATTTAATAAACTAATTAAGAGTAGTATAAAAATAAATCTTTCCGCAATAAATTCAGAAGAAACGTAGTGTCTCTCTTATGTCTCGGGGTATACTTTCAAATGTTAGTCACTTTTTAATATAAATTATATGCTTACTCTAATATAAGCGAATAGTTATAATACAAATAGAATTTAATATAATTAATAATAAGAATTATATTATATTATTATTAATTATATTCGTTTCTTCCGGCGTTGAGTTTCACCACTCAACACGCAATCCCTCGAAACATTCGTTGGAAAGTGGGAAATCGGAGTGTCTTAGGTTCCCTCTACCAATTTATATCTTGCTATTTGCGGAATACAACGTGAAGCTGATTTTTATTTATGATTTTTAACTAATAATTATAACTCTAGTCAAAACTATAAGAAACACAAAACACAAATAAACAAAAACAACATCTAGTTCAACACACACATGCCCCAGCCACATATTAAACAAAAATCAAGACAAATCCCAACACTAAATATGTAAACGTTCACTCATTCATCTATGTCGCATTGAGTTTAATAAAACATTCACTCGTTCATTACAGTTCAGTGGGCCTCTGGGATAATTCGTTCACTCAGCTTTGCCAGTTGAATGAGCGGATTCGTTATAACCTCAGCAAATATAACGTGATTTTGTAGTATGTAGCGTTACTCACGTAGACACTTCGATAGATTACAAATAATGTAACTAGGCATTTTTTGTATGGTTTTTTTCTATTTATTTATTTTTTTGTTTGTTTTAAACAGATTTACTTTAAAATTTCAATACATATTGATGTTGTATTTTTTTTTAATATTATTACATATTTTTTTTATCTTCACGCTGTATCCCGCATGTAGAATAGGTAAAGAGAGTAAAGAGGTAGGACACTCCGCTCTCCAATCTAGAGGCATTCCATGTTAAGTGGCGGAACCCAACGCAGCGATTTGTCTCCAGAGCGGAAAAATGAAAATATTAAATATTTCATTTCTATTATTTTATAATGCGTAATATTTCTAAAATGGAAAGAGCCTATTGTATTGTTTTACTACAAACTTATTAGCTTTACGCTTTTTTCCCATATAACAGGGTAATCGGAAGAAACCTAGTGTAAAGACATGTCATCGCCCACTTTCCGCTCTTAATTGTGACATGTGTGTTAAGCAACGGGATTCAACGCCCCGCTTTGTCCCCTTACTGGGTTCCCATTTCCGGTTCCCATTCGGAGATATGAAGTATTTAAATAATTCATATCTCCGAATGGGAACCGAAAAGAACCGAAAAGACAGTAAAATTGTAAACAAAACATTAAAATTATAAACTGACTAACAAAAACTTTACGTTGTCAGATACCAATTTAAGCTGAAATCTCGATGAGCTCGACTAGAAAGTAGACAACGTTAAGTACGAGTATGAAGCGGCGACGGAATGACATGATATTTTAAGATTCCATCCTCTAATACCTTTGAATATTTAACATTATGATTTCTAAGGCCTGTTAAGTACCATTACTAATTTTAATATAAAATTTGCTTTTTTTGACAATCGCACATATTGTATGTTTTTATCTTATTTAGCTATCTTTATATATTTACAATATAAGAAAGTTAAATGTTAATTTTAACGTATGAAATCCGTGTAATGAAAACTTATTGAGTACTTCTTAATTACAACTTAAGTACTAGTTTCAGTTTCAGCTTCACGCTGTATCCCGCACACAGCAGGGTAGGCAGAGGGAACCTAGTGTTAAGACACTTCGTTAGCCACTTTTCGACAAATTCTGGAACTCAACGCTGCGCTTTGCCTCGGCGTAAACTTAACTACTAAATTTAATAAAAAGTGATAATACACAATACAAACAAAAGTTATTATACATATATTTAGATAAAACACAATACAAATAAAAATTGTTGTCCATACGTCACGACTGGCCCCCATATATTTAATGATTAAATCATAAAAAAAAAATATTAATATTCTTACAAATTATAATACAGAACGAACACAGAACAAAGCAAACATTAAACACAAGTTATTCGTTAATATTTTGCCGTTGTCGTTAATATTTCGTTGCGGCAAGCGTTGTAAGTAATCCTACGTTCACGAGGCGGGTTTTAATCAAGATCCTGTACGAGTCGAATGTATGGAACTCCAGCGTGGAGCACCGTTCAAGGGTGTACCCATACATACATAAATTTAACATTATGTTGCGAAATCACAATGAACTGGTATATTTTTATTTTATTTTATAAGATTTTAAGAATTAAGTGTGATTTTTTTGGTTTCGTTTTTATTAGCTATGTAGGTAGAAATAAGTTAGTGTCAGTTTCATGACGCCAAAAAATAATTTAATGTTCGATATGTCCATTTATGAAGGAAATCTATAGGCTATATTACATCTTAAAGTGACTCACTACTCAATATATACAGCCTTATTTCACGATAAAGATTAAATTTCATTTACAACAATAACTTCGACCAATAACGAGGCCGGTCGTGGCGCAGTGGCACGAAGTGTGACTGTAACAGCGACTGGTTGTGGGTTCGATCCCCAGTAGAGGAGAGGAAATATTTACTTAAATTTATATTTCCATTTCTTCGCTCTGGTGTCG
>DWAP01001999.1:0-14366 GCA_018230625.1 Heliconius eleuchia
AAACTTTGAGAGTAGGAATAGATTTTTATCGATAAAAATAAAATACAAAAACCACACAACTATATATTACAAGAGTTTTATTTATATTAAAAAGGCACAAATTTTACATAAACTGTATGTTGATTGCAAAGCAGTCTTAAGAATGGTTCATCCCGAGGTGCCTCCCTGCAGAGACTCCTTGAGCCGGTTATTTTCGGCAACTAGCGCCTGAACTCTTAACTCGTATTTTTCTCTTAACTCCTAAAATAATTAGAAAAATATTAATTACAATATTAAAAGTATAAGAGATATCGTATAAAAATGTTAAAATAGCAGTGAACTTAACTAAGGAAGTGCAAGTATTGAACTTGCACTTCCTTAGTTAAGTTCTTTGTTTTAGCTTTACATTGTATCTTCGCACATGGCTGGGTAGGTAGGTTGTAGGAACGCGGGAACCTAGAGTTAAAGCACTCCGCCGAATTCTCCAAGCTTTTCGTTGTTTTTTCTCGCTCTGGTAACTCCAGGCTCCAGATCTCGGTGGAAAGAGAGGAACGGAGTGTCTTCTTCTGCAGTTTCCGGGATTTTTATAATTATAAAAACTTACCTTAAATATGGCGAGTTGAGTTTCATACTCCTTTCGCAAGTCATCATTTATATTGTTGCTAGTTTGTGCGCGTTTCAATACAAGATCGTATCTTTCCTTCTCCGCTTTGAACCTCGCCTCCATTGCTTGGAAACGATCCTGAAATTATATTTTAATTTAAAATATATATATATTGCCGTAGATATTACAAATTTAAATATTATTTATTGATTTGAGGACAGATGTGGCGCAAGAGCACAAGTGGCTGTAGATGCGACAGGTTATGGGTTCCATTCCCATTCGATTCCCACTCAACGTCGGAAAATAGAGAACGGATGTGTCTTAATGGAAGCGGAGTATCTTAGCACTAGATTCCCAGGTTCCCACTGCCTACCCTACCAGTGCAGGATACAGCGTGAAGATAAAACAAAATATCTTTTGAATATCGAACTAGCAACCATCGACCCAATAAACTATCCCCATATACTTACTTCCATAGCTTTCACTTCAGAATTTCTAATCTCGAGTAAATCCTTTGTAATAAGATTAATGTCCTTTAACGACTGCACTTGAGTCGTCAACGCTTCTATCTGCAGCTCCTGGTTCTTGACCATTTTTGTTTTATCAAATATCATACCACGAGCTTTGCTTAGCAACTGGAATTTAAAAGGCGTATTAAAATTTATAATATCAATAAAAATATACAGGGTGGAAGCGTCAGCGCTCCTTTTACGGAAGCAGCGCATAGGATAGAATATTTTAAAAGTAGGTTTTTTTTTAATTTCGCAATGTTTATCCATATTTGTATTTCGTGTGACGCAGTTACGTATAGATACCAATAACGTTAACACATACTATTACAAAATACTACTAAAGATTAATCAACTTTGAACTTTGCCGCCAATACCTACCACCCGATTTCGGAATGAGGCGTATGCGGCGGTTTCCCTTTGATAGGTTTATGTGTGCGTGCGTCGTTCTTGACAAATAGCGTTTTATTTTACAAAATTAATTTATTTATTCATTTTGTTGGAAAAATCACTTTAAGTTATAATTATATAGAAATATTTTTAATCTTTTGTTACGAAATTTAATCTCTTTTGCATATTTTAAATTATATTAAATTTATTTAAAATTATATAGTTTTTTGGATTTTTTATATTCATCCTTTATCTTTTTTATGTAGAAGTCGTGGTGGTGTAGTAGAACAGCTGACTGAGGGTTGTGGTGTGTGTTTGATATCTACTCGGACGAATGATTATTTTTATTTTAATTTCCTCGCTCTGTTAGATAATCAGCGGCGTTAAGTTCCGTCACTCAACACGCAATGCCTCAGAAATCGGTAGGTGCATGGGGACGGGAATGTCTTACCACTAGGTCCATACTGCTAGCTGCGGGATACAGCGTGAAGCTGCTTTACTTTTTATGTTGATCAGACTAGTTACCTAATAAGTAAGGACCTAATTGATAAATTCCGGAAAATATCTTCGACAGGACTTGACTACCACGAGCATCCAATTATAAAAAAGTCATAGGTAGTATTAGTTGACATAAGCATGCAAATATAAACACGACAGGCTGTGGATTCGATTCCCACTCGAGGAAATTTAATAATTATATATAAGTATTATATGTTACCTCCTCATGTTGTTGTTTAATCTTCTCAATCATGTCCTGGTTCTTGGCGCCGGGCTTAGAGAGCGCCGCTTGCAGTTCAGTTTCTAAGTTCTTCACACGGGCTTTGAGTAAGTCGATTTCTTCTTCACGTACCTACGAGTAAACGAATACAAATGCAAATACATTTTTTTTATCGGTTACTACGTTAAAAAAATATGATAGGTCAACGGGAATACAACTAATGAAAATTGATAAATTCAGATTTGCTAGCATATGCACGTATTGTATTTAAAATTAACTAAAAATATAAGTTTGTATTAGTTTCTTTTTCTGTGCAGTACCTATAGATATTCACTGTTTTATCTTCACGTCGCATCGGTATGACAGATACATAGTATACGTAAGTTAGATCGAAATGAATTCTGATTCTTCTTTACTGATTATAGATACATATTTAATTAGGAGAATAACCGTCTTCCATACCTAACCAAAAAAAAAACAATTGAATAAAAAAAAGAAATACAAGTCACAAATATAACATTAACAATTCAATATTTCCCAACTGAATACCTTAATCCATGTTATAGTTTTGATTAACTTCACACTGTATTCCGCACATAGCAGGGTAGACAGAGAGAACTTCAGAACACAGTGCTAAGACACTCCGTTCCCATTAAGACACTTCCATTCCCTACTTTCTGCGGAGTTCTCGAGGCATTTTGAGTGGTGGAACTCAAGGCCGCGCTTTGCCTCGTTACCAGAGCTAGGAAATAAAAATATTAAATGTTTCATTTCCTCGAATGTCCAGTCGCACGCTTGTGCCCAAGCGCCATGACCGGCCACCTTTTTCATAACTTAAAATAATAATAGTTATTTTTTTAAAATAATTAATAATTATTATAATTTTCGTAAAATTAACAAGTAATATTAATTTTATGTCTCCTTCATTTCAATTAAATGTAATTTATGAGTAGAACTCACTTTCAATTCCAACTTGAGGCCATCTTCGCTCCTCTCAGTTTTCACTTTTTCCAAGTCTTCGATTTTCTTTAGAAGCTCTTGTTCTCTTTCTTGCCAATTTCCCTAAAATGATTATCACGCGTTAAATAATAATAACAACAGAAATATGTTTTAGAGGCCGTCGTGACACAATGACACATGTGTGTGACTGTAAGCGCGACGATTGAATTCGATTCCCGTCGCGATTTCGGTGAAATATTGGGAACCAAGTATCTCAAGACTAGGTTCCTTCCCTCTGCCTACCCTGCCATATACACCGTGAAGTTGAAAAACAAACATTTATTAAGTAGAGTTAATACAATACTTTAGGTATTTTTTCACTTTAAATGAACTGCTTTTTACATTTTAAATTTCACCCGCTGATTTCTAAACTTGTAAAGCATTCGTTTTTTAGTTCTCAGGATATCATTCAACTTCCAATCCCTATAAATATTTGAATACGTCTCATGCGCTAAGTAAAGTTTTTTGAGTTTAGAACTTAAACTCAAAAAACTTTTTAAGTCGGCTTTAAACTTACGAACTTTCGATCCGATAAAAATATTAAGTACCATCTAAACGGCTCTTGAAGTGAGCTCTAAAACTTCGCCAAAAATTATCATCATTTAGCTGAATTGCTTTCTATGAATAGTATGAATAGTAAATAAATAATATACCTATAAAACTGTAAATAAATATATATTTTTTTAAATCAGCTTCACGTTGTATCCCGCACACAGAAGGATAGGCACATATAACACTGTAATTGTTTTACAATTAATTATCTGTTTGTCTGTCCATCCGTTTGTGCATGCATTGTCTCGAGATTTCGGCGGAAAGTCGGGAACGGGAAGTGTCTTAATGGGATCGCAGTGTCTTAACACTAGGTTCCTAGGTTCAAGCTGCCTACCCTGCTATGCAGGTTACAGTGTGAGGCTTCAAAATCAACCATTTTGTATATAAGAACACACAGAAAAATACTTACTGAACTAGCAGATTCATTTAGTTTACTATCTTCTACTATCTCTGATTCTTCTTTCGGTTCTTCTTTCAACTCTTTCACCTTAGGAATTATCTCTGAATTTTCTATTTGTAATGGATCTGTTGGAGTCTCTCCAACTGTTTCAGGTGAATTAGGCAGACTGTTTTCAAGAGGTTCTTCTTTCACTTCTTGCTTAATCTGTTCCTGTAGCAAAATCTCTTGAGGGTTCACTTCTTTCTTTATGTTGAAAGAAACAAAATCAATAAATTATAAACAAAAAAGTAATACTTAGTAAATTATTAGTCATGCACACGCTGCATCCAGCATATGAAGAGCAGTGAAGACAGGAGGAACCTAATATTAAGACATTCCGTTTCCCATATACCAATTTTCGAGACATCGTGTGATGGCGGAACGCAAATCTGCGCTTTCGGCTTGTAATCATTCCACCGAGTGAGATCTAACACACGACCGTCGCGTTTACAATCAGTGCTGCTGCGCCACGACGGCTTCAAGCCAGGCGGACCTGGTCGGTTTCCAGGAGGTATGGGTTCCCGTCCAGTCCCGCTACGTTCATATTTTTATAGGTTTTCTAAATAAGTATAACTCTCATTCAATAATTAAATTAATTTATATAATTAATTAATTTTGAAGCCAAAAGTATTTTTTTAATAAAATGTTCATCTCACTAAATATTAATCATTTATACTTTTTGCATCGAAATGGCAGTTATTACTTTCAAGTATTATCAATTTACTTTTGGAAATACAAAAATTAGATTAAATCTCTTCACAAATACAAATAAATATTGAGTATAATATTATAAAATATAAATTATTACAGATTTGGCTTCTTCGCAAACGTTTCCAGCCGGTTTCGTCCCGAGGGAGCCCTCGCCCCCGCCCGATGGAACTTGCGCTGGGTCGGCCTGCAACCCAATAGATATTGGAAAAGTAATAACATACTATAGAAAGTTTTCTCTTAACTTATGTTAGATGTATAATGTAAATATAATTTTGTTTTTTTTTTATACAAAAAGCAACTTCCAGCGTTTTCCTGCATAGACGGATAGATAAAAAGAATCTAGTATTAAGAGACTCAATTTCTGACAATTTTTCGCGACATTGTGTTTAGTCGTTCTTCGTCTACCAGAGCCATCAATTAAATTAAAAGGTAAACAAATAGGAGTATAGTAGTAGTAGTATTATAGTATCATGCTATATAAAACTAAATTTGTCCCATTTTTTATTAAAATTAAATAATCATGAAACGCGACATCTTCAACATCAATTTGTTTATACGAAGGTTAGGTAACAATAATATGGTAGCATCGAGCGGATCTGGTAGTAGAGTCAGGACCTGAATAGTGGAAGTAGTAAAGCTTTTAACGTCTTCAGAGGTTACCAGTAGGCCAATCTAGGCTCATATAAGTTATAGCTCAGAGTACAATCCATAGCGCTTGGTGAACAAATGCTTGTTTTTTTAAATTTTTCTAAAAACTATAGAATTAAAAACTATATAAAAACTTCAACAATATAAATGTATGCAAAATAATCTCATCTCCTTACAGAAATGTAGAACAATAAAAAAGTAGCAACAAACATCTTATATCGACTCACTATGAACTTAATAAGAACGTGTGACTTGCTTAGCGACGAAGTTCCTTTAGCTCGGCGATTCGTTATAGTAAACAAGAGAGCAGCGGGTTCAAAATTCTTTTACTTGTCTCTATTATATATTTATAATATTTCAAATATTTATAATATAATTCTAATTTATAAGTTTAAGCGCGCACTAACATTTTTTTATCGAGTAATAAATATGTTGTGCAATGCAATGTTTGTTACTTATGTAACAAAAAACGCAGCGATTTCAGGATTGTAATTTCTTACATTTTGCCGCGATCGGGACACGACTCGATCGTCGCAGAAGTATGATACGGTCCACAAGTCGTGGCTGCCCTAAAGTTAGCTGTAAAGGGATTGTATAAATTGTTTGTAGTGGATTTATTTTCACATTTTTCTTACATTTAGTTATTTTCTTCTCGAGTATTCACTCGATATTATTATTCAATTATTCGACGATATCCATACAAAATCACATTAACTTAATAAATTAAGACTGGTTGTTTCAACAACTTATAATTATAGTGATTATAAACGTGCACATCCAAAAAACAATTCAAAATATCACAGACATTTGGCGCTATTTTTTTCAAGTACACACAAAAATATAAACAATATTTTTACTTAAATAAAAGAAATCATATATATTTATATAAATCAACACAATAATCTTAAAACAAAACTAACTTCTTGTAATATCAAGTTGAAGTCAATGGCAGTGGTGATTTCGTCTGGCTTTCGTAATTTCAATCCAGGAAACCGTTTTAAAAACCTATATACAAATTCTCGTCCAGCTAATTTTGTAGTTGTGTTGAATCTATGCGCAATCTTATTTATTTCAGCATATTCATATATGAACTTTTGGAAGTTCTGCATAGTGAGATTGTTGTTAAAATCATCACATCGTTTAATATAGCTGTATATATCATTTTCTTGCTCAGCGTTGAAGGTGGTGGAAAATCTCCCCAAACTTGTAGCTGCTTTACCAACTTTCAAACGTTTACGCAGAGTACTTTCCCTGATGCCGACTTGAGATGCAGCTTTACGTTTAGTGGTACCCATCGAGATTAATAATTTGGCGGTTTCTAACTGTTCTTGCGTGACGATGGTTCTATTCGGGGCTTTTCTTTCGTATTTTCGAGGCATTTCCAATGCTTGTTTGTACTCTAAAACAAAAACATGTAGAGAGAACAAAAAACTGTATGTAAATGCATTGATATCTACACTAAAATTATTAAGACAACATGCTTTTTTTTTGGTTTTAATTGAATAGGCTCTAAAACTACTTGACCGATTTGAAAAATCCTTTACAATTGACGATTAACGTGATGAGAAACGATTGGCGTGTGAAAAAACTAAATAGAGCAAAGTGATGTAATACAATTTTATAGAGGATATCAATATTTACAAAAAGTTCTCGATATCAATTGTCTAACTGTTAGAGTTATGCCACAATAACTCATTTTTAAAAGAGAATGTGTAAACTAACTAGAACGGAGCCGCCATCGTAGTATAGAGGGACATCTAAAAAATATATGTATTATTGTAAAAGAATAAAAAGTAATATAATAGTATTATTAGTTATAGTTATAGTATTTTTGATTTTTTTTAATTTATTCTTTAATCATTACATCATTCACGTAAATTAAAGAATGTTACATTAAAAGGTAAATAAAAAAAATGAAACTGACTTTAGATACAAAAAATTAATGTTAAATCAATTATATTTACAGTACCGGCAAACGCTCGCGCCTTTGCCCCGTAAATCGGTTAAGTCCTTTTTGAAATTAACGTCGGCAAACAGAACAACCCAGAGAAGCGCGAGTCGGGGTTCCGTACAAAACTTAGAGGTCTTGAGCTTTTTCTGAAATTCAAGCTTAGCGTAACCAGAGCCCTTTCATCTGACACCTCACTCGAACTACCGGCTTTAATATAAACTATTATTTTTTAGGATTTAATTACAAATATGTTCAGATTTTTTTACCTGTAGATGCTAGCTGCCAAATTTCACATTCTAGGTCACACTGAAGTACCCTATTAATAGTGACAGGCAGACGGACAGACGGACAAACGGACGGGCGGACAGACAGACGGACGGACGGGCAGACGAAAAGACGGACCGACTGTTCGGTCGGTTAAATTGAATTAATTATTTTATTTATATACTCCAAGCAGTAAATATGAAGATACATCAAAAAAATATTATCATAAAATATCAACACTGATAACAATTAGCATACGAGATACATATTTTCATAAAGTTTACATGATTATAATAGTAAATACATCAAACGTGACAAAATGTCGCAAGTGTTTTAGTAAAAATCCTCACTTACCTGTGACAGTAAAATGGCGTGCAGTTCATCGAATTGACACGAACGCTTGACATCACGCCACGCGAGGTACTGAAGAGGGGGGACGCGGGCCAGTTGCACGAATACCTCGTGCGCACACTTAACCCACATTATTGTACTTGTTCAAAACAAAGTAATAGAAATTGTTTTGAATTTGTCCTTAGGGACAACGCAGATTGAATTTTACCATGAAACAACTTTTAAATCAAAAACGGAATATTTTTCATTGCTCTTTATCTCGCCGTGCGATAAGAGTAACGTGTAAAAATTTTATATAATAACTTGTACTTTGTTTATTTTTAGGTTCCTGCATAACTCCACAACTCTTTCTGTATTACAAGAGTAAAAATATTAAATAACTTAACTAGTCTTAATCATACCACCGAGTTTACAGCCAGACAGTTCACTACTCCCCTTATTCTGAGTTGTTTTTTTTTATTATGTAATACTATAAAATAACAAAATCTTTAATCTGTAAACATTTTGGTGTTCAAGTCAGTCGATAAGGGATAAACGCTTTAACTTTTGTAAATCTCTTATAAAGATTTATCTACACGTTTTAACTTAAAAGCCTGATAATCCAATAAAATATGGCTATAATTTTTTTTGTCTTTGTTATCAATATGTAAAAGTCACGATAGATATACACTACTGATAGAATATAATATTTTGCGCATCTTCTACCAACAGAATTTCTTATAAGCATCATCATTTTGGACTATGGTGCTGGCCAATACTCAATAGTCATACTTTACGTCAAAAATACCTAAATATTTCTTAATAGCTTAACGTTTAAAAAGATATTTATTAATTTACTAATAATTATTTTTATTACAAATCACAATTATTATTATGATAAATTTTTAATATTTATTTATTTAAGTATGTCATCGATCTAAATTAAATTTAATTAAGATTTTTCTTACACTTAAATTATGAATATTTTTCCATGTGAAAGGAACCAAGTTAGCATATCACTAGAATCAGTTACTCAACTCTCTACTTTGTCTATTTTTAGGGTTCCGTACCTTAAAAGGTAAAAACGGAACTTTTATAGGGTTACTTTGTTGTCGATCTGTCTGTCTGTCATGACCATTCATCTCGAGATCACGTGGAGGTACGAAGCCTAAAATAATATTAAATATTTAAGTCTATGGGTCATACGAGCATTTATTCATCGATGTTACTGCATTTTGTATAAAATTCGCCGCGTCATCAAATTCTATAGAGTACTTCCCGTTTTGGTTATGAAATTTTTGAGGCCAGTCGTAGCGCAGGGGCACACAGTGTGGCAGTAAAATCGATTGGTCGTGGGTTCCATCCCCACTCGAGGAGATAAAATATTTATTTAAACTTATATTTCCATTTCTTTTCGCTCTGGTGTCGAGGCAAAGCGCGGCGTTGAGGTTCGCCACTCAATACGCAATGCCTCCAGAATTCGGCGGAAAGTGGGGAACGGAGTGTCTTAACACTAGGTTCCCGCTGCCCTTTTATGAAATTTGGCATAAAGTCAGAATTTACGTTTTGTACCTAAGTTAAGAAAAAATAAGAAAAAATCTTATGTTTGTGGTTCATTTCATAGAAAATAAAAGTCCATTTTTAAATTTGTCAATTTTTATAAATTATACTTCCCGTTGACCTCCAATCCTGAAATCAGAACAGAAGCCTTTGGTAAGCGAGCCCGTCTCGCACATAGAAGGGTAGAGAAGGAACCTGGGAACCTAGTGTTAAAACACTCCGTTCCTGTTAAGACATTTCCGTCCTCCACTGAACAACACCGAACAACCACGCTTTGAGATATGAGTTCAATCTGTTATTAAAAGTATTCAAGTTGGGTGACTGAAAAATATATTTCTAGCTATGGTAATGGTAATTCATTAGAAATTTAAATTTAATCTCAACTAATGGATAAGTAATGAAAACTTAGATTTTTTTATGTCCCGTTTGTTACTTAAAAATCTTAAAAATCCCTTTTTTCCTTCAGACAAAATCTGGCAACGCTGCTTAAAAGTAACACAATATTCATAATATTATAAGTACGCGAGGATGGTTTGTATAAATTAAAGCATCGTAAACAGATAACAATACTATATTTTTTATCACGAAACATTTGTGTTTTTAACTGAACACTAATGTACATTGAAATCCTTTTAAATTATTTCTTATAGTGTACTTTTATTTTATTGTGTTATTATTATTTATTGTTATATTTTGCTCATATTTAGTTCTATGTCGATATTTATTTTATGACATTTTGGAATATGATATAATTTACTGAAAAGCATTTATTTTATTAGAATTTGAACACAATTATATTTTTTCTTATTTGTAACTTTATTTTTTAAATTATAAATGTGTAAATACTTTGCTGACTTCTTTGTTACCTTAACATAACCAGAACCCACAACTCTCGTCCATATAGACCTCATATTGCTAATATTCTCTAATATCGTTATAAAATTCTCTTTAATCGAATATTCATTATTTTCCATCAAATACGTCGTACTTTTACATTTTATGCACGTGTATTAAATTTACCGACATGACGTGACAGATTTATTTTTAATATTATACATAGCATTTGTAATATAAATATTATTCCGCTAAGGTTGTATATTTATTTATAAACACTTACCATATTAAATTATCTTGTAACTGTAATTACTTTTATAAATTATAACAATATCAAATTTAGTTTTGAAACTGCAAGCAACGCACAAGTAATACCCGAAACTTCAACTATCTATTTCAGGAGTGCGGACGTGGGGATTTAAAAATAGAAAATTGTTGAAAGCGCTGAGAAATTCTCAACTTTCCCGCGTAACTTTCAATTTGTGGATAATTTCTCTCATGAATAAATTGTAAGATGCCGAAAAAGTTTTTGAATGAGAATAAATCGTTAGGAATTATAGTAAATATTTGAATATTTTACAAGTTTCGTTTTGTTAAACTTGACACCCCACATACACAAAGTAGCTGGCAACAAAATGAAGAGCAGAAAATTAAACTCGTGGCGTACCATGTTAGAGACCTATGTTTTGATGATGGTGATGATAATGTAACTTGACATGTATAGCTTTTGTTAATTACAATCAAAGATATAAGGTAGAAATGGTGTTTACTAAGCGTCTGTATTATTCACAAGGAAATATTACATTACGTTCGTCGTCGTTGTTCGTCGTGATACTATAATCACACGATCTAGATGTATTATCATAATAATGTATTGGTAAATATAAATTTAACAATTAACTTAACCAAATCAATAAGTAAGTCAGTCAGTTTAACATTTTTAACGTGATGACTTATAAATCTTATAAATCGACGAACGCCGGCTGCACGCACGAAAAAGTATGCTTCATTATCACGTTCCGGCAATCGCGAGCGAGCAAGCGAGAGCGCGACACTAGCGATAGAGAGGCACGATCGACCGTAATGTTCGACTTGTGACGTGTCTATCCATTCAGTGTTAATTGTAATTAAATAGCACATTGTTACTCATGCGTTGTGATTAGTCTGTATAATTTAAGTAAAAAAATATTTAAATTAAAAAGTGCAATTCAGTGTTCATTTATAGAAAAAGATATTTAATTTAATCTATTTATTTATATGATAATTCAGTGATAATTATTCAATTCAATTCATAGGAATGTGCAATTTATTATCGACGTTATCACGTAAAATTATCGTCCGTACACTGACTTTAGAGACAGCTAGTTAATCTATGTTATGTTTATTTACTACTAAATCAATTAGATCTACTGTTTTTCATCTAAATACATTATGTAATTATGACATAACTTGTACACACGCTTATGAGTTTAAGCTGGTTAAAAACTGCGACAGTCCTAATACAATGATGATATTATTATCATTGTATAAACCTTAATATTTATCACTTTTGGTTTTTCTCGATTATGGCTTCCAGAGAAGTATTTATTATTTCACCAACATTATGTTTATTGAATAACTCATTGACTATTGCCGTTTTAGAGTGTCAATTATTATTATAAAAAGATTAAACGATTTCATGGTTCCAAGTTTTTTTTATCAATACAATAGAACTTACTTAAGTTTCCACTCATTACAACTAACGTCATCTAAATAATATTCGATAAATTACGTTATTGAACATAATATATTTGGAAAACTTAAATACTTCTTTTTACCAACTGACATGCTTCTTGATGTTTTTGATAGTCTGTGAAAACAGGATTGTAAATAAATTGACGTTAAATTTGACATTCGCTTCAACTAACAAAATCTTGGACGTTTCTAAGAAATTTAATTGGAAAAAAAATAAAAGTTATAGTAAACAGTACCTATTTCTTCAGCCATTTAAGTGACAAATATATATATATATATATATATATAAAGGTGAGCATTTTACACAACCTTTAGTCTAAGCAATATTTTTGCTTTCTTAGTGATGTTATACTTCTTATTTACAGTGATTCAAAATGACTTCAGAAAAAAACGCACAGATTGGACAAGCTCGTGAAACTTTTCAATTGTTATATCAAATATCTCAACTACTCAACACAGGACTAGATCCAGAATCATTAACAATATGCATAAGGCTTTGTGAACTGGGAGTTGAACCTGAAGCATTAGCACTTATAATAAAAGATATAAGAAAAATGGGAGAGAATGTTGTAGAAAATAGGCCCCCTAATTTACCACTTTAATTATAACAAAAGTTTTTAATATTGCCATTATATATTCATAATTGTTTACACAAGAAGATCACACACATAATCAACATTTATTTTACCACATAATAATAATTTTAAATATAAATCTATTTCGGGCCTAAATTAATTAAAAGAGATAAATCTTTTAGCTTCACATATTCCTTTTTAACATAGTGACAAAATATTTCATTCTCCACTTTTACACTGTTCTCTAAATGTTGGAACACAATGCAAAACTGCCTCTTTTAGAACAAGGAAATAAAAATAATTGATGGTCTGAAAAGAGATCAGACTATGTTGTGTTTACAGATACTACCCCACTGCACCACAATGACCTCAACATTTATAGAAGAATATCTTCTTTTAAAAGAAAGTAAAAAATATGAATCTCGGTCAAAAATAACAGATAACTTTCTGCAACATTTAAATATTACTATTTTAATTTACTTTGTTACTTGTTTTCTCTAAAAACTATGTAAATAATAGGAATTAGGAATACTTATAAAATAAAAAAATTAAAACCACTTTTTATAAATATTTATTGGTATCCATTTTAAACATTTTATATTAGAATTTATTTCAACCAAAATAATATTATCAACAACTTGAAAATATGATAAGCAATCTAATAGGAGAATGAATTAATAAATCTCCTAAAAAGACATTTACCTATCTATACTTTTCCAAAGAAAAAATCACAAAACAACATCAAGGAGAACAAATAAATAAGTTGTATGTGAAAAACGGCTGAAATAAATTACAATATACAAATATTGAACATTGTTTATTTTTTACATTGTCAAGTGCAATTATAAGCAAACAGTATGTAACTGAAAATATCACAGATGCAAATAATTCACTCAAAAATGATGGGTGGGGGTTGATATTTTGTATAGGTTTTGCCAATGGCCAAATTTGTTGAAACAAAATTGTACAGTTATATGAAAAATGGAAAAAAATATTAGTGCTGCCAAATTATTATATATACTTTGAGTATACACATACATACAGCTGTGATAATTTCTTGGTATATATGAATAAAATATCACTTGAACTTTACACATAACACATAAAATTGTAGTTTTAATAATAAAAAGCCAATTTTTGATTTATATATGAATTTGTTTATATACTATCAAAATCATATCAATTTCTATTATTTTTTTACATATATCTAGATAGGCAGTTTTCTATTTTTTGAGGAATTCATTGCCCCAAGTGGGAGTCAATCTTACAACCATTGCACTTTCAGTTGGATTCTGATACCACAATGGTTTCAATTTCTAAATTGTCAGTTTAATTATAATGATTAGTAGTTTCATAATGAGTATGACACTAGGATGATAACCTATGTCATGGACTATTCAGCTACAACTTTAATAAGCAGCTACTAAGTCAATACTAGAAATCATTTATTTTCAAAAAGATAAATTCAGTAAGAAAATTTAAATTATTGATTAAACAAATCCAAAAACACATAATTTATAATATAATATATATATATATATATATATATATATATATATATATATATAT
>DWAP01002000.1:0-14365 GCA_018230625.1 Heliconius eleuchia
GGATATCTCTCGTTCTATTTTACGCAATTCAACATCGCCGCCATTACCTACGACTAGATTTCCAGAATGTGCGGCGTTACCGCTGTGATAGGTTTGTGTCTGATGCATCGTTAAAAATGACGCATCATTTTTGAAAAATGGCGTTTTATTTTAAAACGATAATTTTATTAAATAATTAAAATTGTTTGAAAAAATCCTTTTTCATTTTTGGAAAAATCTCTTTTGTTTCAATTGTATTACATTTTTATAGAGTAGTTAAAACTGTGGTTTCGTTTAAAATGGTGATGACAAAAACAATCTGTATTAAAATGGAAATTATTGGTTTTATGAGAAAAACAAAACCGCAGCATAGCATTTTTAAATTAGTCTTTTAAAAAATACACTAACCTGTTCAGTATTAAGAGAGCCATCATAATTGTTAGTATAAATGCCAGTTAAATCCACCTCGTCTCCCGGCTTGCACCTATCACAGAGATCGGCCAGCAATATACAGTCCTTGCTTCTTGGTATGCGACCTGCGGGTATACGACCTGGAGATTCTTGTATTGTCACTTTCTGGTAATTTCTGTAGACTGTTTGTTCCATGTTCACCTGGAATTCCAATTCGATTTATAGCATTTTTTTTTTTTATATTTGTGTTTTGTCAAGACGAACTTGGGAGTTTTAGAGGTGAGAGTTAATATGTATTTTCTATTTATATGTGGGCATATTAACATTTGTTTGAGACCAGAGTACCAAGCCTAAATATAAACAAAGCAGTTGTAGTTGTGGACTCAATCCTCACTTGGGGGAATAAACATAATATTTATTAATATAGAATAATGTAATAGAAACCTTAGTCCAGACTGTTCGATAATATAAAAAAAAATCCAAACATGAATTTTAGCATAATAATAAATATAATGATATTTCAAACATACCATAAAAGGCCCAGCGCTCTGACACTCCGGACACGAACCAGGCTTAACTTCAGAGTTCTGCGACTGAACGAATGGCCCCAAAATATAACCGCATCTATTACAATCATATTTAACAACTGACAACTGGGGCAAGACTCCTGTTGTCGCTGTTATCACACCCACAGTCCTCACCAACTGATTTAAATGGAGCTTCCTGAATGTTCTCAACTCTTCTATTAAGGGTAGCTCAGCTATTCTTACATGTATTTCTGAAGTGACACGCTCATAACTTGGAAATATTTGTAAAACTATGTCTTTAGCCACTTCGTCGAATATTTGCAACATTTGGAATGGGGCTTCCGGAAGGAAATAGGCTAGGACTTGCTCTCGTCGTGCTAGTACGTCGAATTCTACATGGAATGATGCTTGATTGTGTTCACACATTCGTCGTATGCGTTCCTTGTAGACAAATTGGCCTTTACTGTTTGTGTAGGTTCGTAGGAAGTTTTTGAATCTAAAAAAATACAGATATATAATTTTATAGATGTTTTTGTTTATATTTTTGTATTTTAGGAATGAACCAGACTATTGATAGTGGTATTGATAATGGTGATACCAGAAAAGAAAAATATTTATTTAGAAAATTTATTTGAGACTAGTTATAGCGCAGACACAAAGTGTGACTGCAAAATCGACTGGTTCTGGATTTCATCCCCACTCCAGGAGATGAAATATTTATTTGAATTAATATTTTCATTTCCTCGCCCTGGTGTCGCGGCAAAGCGCGGTGTTGAGTTCCGCCACTCAACACGTAATGCTTCCAGACTTCAGCGGAAAGTGAAGAATGGAATGTCTTAACACTAGGTTTCCTCTGCCTACCGTGCTGTGTGTGGGATACAGCATGAAGTTGATGTGATTTAGAAAATATATAAAAAATTTACATAGCAGGATTTGCTACATAATTTTTTTATAGGTTTACTAAATAATAATGATTTTTTCCACGTAAAAGTATATTCTACCACGTAAACTATATTTGGAAAAAAAAACTCAATATGGGTAATTTGTTCTCACTAGGTTCTCTCTCTATTACATTGATAAGATGCAATGTAAAAATTGTATGTATATACATTATGTTTATAAATTAAAAATGCAAGCGCTTATTTACCTATTAGCAATTTCTGTTCTTGGTCCCAACATGGACACCCATTCTTTAGTAGAGTATCCCTTAGTGTCTTCCAAGTTTTCAATACTCTCTATACCTTCTTCAACTTGTTCATCTGTACCAACCGCTGCCTTTTCAGCAGCTCTGCGGCGTTTAGCTCTGGGTGCATCTCCGCTTTCTTCATCTGATTCATCTGTATAAATGAATAATATAAATAAGTACAGAAATTTTAAATTTTTAAAGAGACGCATGTAACGCCGTAAAAACTGTTTTGGCTATCCTGGACGCACAAAAGGATAGAGGAAGACAGGCCACGTGGTGGACAACCATCACCAAAGATCTGGGGCGGGCAAAATTAAATATAGAGACAACCCAAGATCGTCTGACTTGGCGCCGGAATACGAGGAGGGCTGAACCCAAATAAAGGGAAAAGGCACGGAAGAAGAAGTAAAGAAATTTTAAAATTGGTTTTTCAACTTATTTATAAAGATTTTTAAGTCAATATAATGTTTTTTTATATATTTTTAAGTGTCTTGCCACTATGCTTTTCTGAGGGATATACAGAATAAATCTACTATTGCATTAGTAATATTCTTTCAGAATATTATAAAATAAGTTGTTAAGCTACATAAATGCAATACTACAATACCTTTAATTTAATTATAAATAAAACTTGCCATATAATAAATCTCTATCATCTCTTCTCATTCTCCCTTCATCTCTGTCCCGTCTTTGAAGTTCTCTTTCAGCTGCCAGGCGGTCTTCCATAGACATTGCATCATAGTCATCATCATCCAAGTCTTCAGCATCATATCTGTCCAGTCCTGGCATTGGACGATAATCGCTAATAAAGAGAAGACACCATTTTTATAAATTTTGTATGATTAAAAATTTCTTGTTTCAAAGACTGTTATGGGGTAGCACACAATGTCTGGACACTCAAGGGAATTAATTATATTAATTTCTTTGCTCTGGTAAAAAGACAAAGCATTGAGTTTAACCACTCAACAAGGTTTTACAAAATTTGGGCAAAGTGTGACAAACTGATAACATTAAGTTCCCTACACTTTCTACCCTGCCATGAGTAGTGGTTTTTTTTCTTGTATAGACTGAAGCAATGTTTAAAATTATATTTAGTGCATAGTTGTATGTACCCCAAAAGGAATTATAATGAGACAATACAATATTAATAAGTAAAAATATAAAAAAACTTTTCTTTATGTTACTATTTATAAATTTCTTTCGTGTTATTCTTTTTAATGTTACAAAAAACACAATTATAAATTGTTATACGTTTTCCTTTCATGAAAAAAAAATTGCATTAGTAACTTAAAATGGTATAACTTTTAGATATTAAAAAAATTATAATTATTTTATATCATTATGTACAGTACAGTACAATTTCATTTAATATTTAAATTTATCCATATAACTCTGTAATAACAACTTACGCTTCCATGTTATCATTAAAAAGTTCTTCTCCATCTTCTTCTTCCTCTTCAGCATTGTCACCCAGAATGGCCCCTTCATCATCAAACATTTCATATTCACGAGCCGGTGATGTCATACGTGACTGAGCTCCATCTCTATCAGGAGTATCAGGTATCGGGGAACTCTGTGCACATAATAATACATTATAATCTATTGATAATTAAACACTACCAGATTGAAACTTTTTGGTTAACTTTTCGTGTTACGGTAAATATCAATGAGTTGGAAAAGAACGAAAGAATCACACAAACCATTATTATTAAAAATGTTAATTTGTGATGTAAAACTTGTACGTAAAACTATTACTATAGCTTAATATATAACAATATTTAATAACAAATTGTCCGTTAGAATCTAAACTTCACAAACATGTTTTGTAATTTGTGTTGTCAAAAGCGCGCGAAGCTTGACTGTCACGCAGATTATAAAGAATATATATGTATATATATCATATATATATATATATGAAATTGTCTTAGAAAAATATGAACGGTATCTGGCAGTTCTTTAAAATACTCAAATTTCAAGTTCTTTGTGTTTAGTCATTTTAGGGATATTGGGACACAAAAGAGAAAAACACATCTGGCCACGTTAAGCACTCGTATAAGTATCGGAACTCAACGTTGCTTAACACAAGACCGAAAAAATTAAAATATTCAATATTTAATTTTCTAGATCTTAATAAAGTATATTTCTACACTCTTGTCTTAATTTCTTGATATGTTGACGGTAACAAGAAATGAGAATTAAAATCTAATATTTTAAATGCCGAAGTTCAAATCGTAGCATGGATGGATTTTTTATTTGAAATATCATAGAATAATGAAATTAAATCAAGTAATTGGATTATTATTGTTATATTTTGTTTCTTCATGTTTTAATTTTATGTTTACATTGAAGAGTTATTGGCGAAACATATTAAATATTTTTTTATCTAGCATATGTTGACAGTTCACGTGGAAGTGTCAACTATCAAATGACAGTAATCATCTGTATTCTATGTGTTTCTATACTGTGTTATGTATATAGGCTTTAAGTCGTAACTATTATAAAAGTTTCGTAATACTAATAATAAGCAACAAATATTTGAATGAAGAGAGTTGAGATGTCCACATATAATTTTGCAATAATAATATGTCGGATTGGTATTGGCGGATAATTGCCATAAAAGCCGTATTCGTGCTTGTAACTAGTTTTGTTTCTTATATTCATGCCGATGATACTGTTCAGAAATTACCGTTCTGTAATCCTCACGCCGCTAAGAATATTCCATCATTCGACGAGTAAGTTATAAGATAAATAATTCACTTTATATATTGTAACAAATAGTGATTAAATATCTAGTGATATTGTGAATCATCACCCATTCATGTTGTTAAAAGTTAAAGAAAAGTTGTTTTTATTTGTAAATAAACAAAAAGTTCATACTTTAAAATGCTGTACTGGCTTATAATAATTACCGATTATTCTAGATATATTCAGATCAGTGTAAACATGAATTAAATGTTTGAACTACTAATCAAATTAATGATGACCTTGACCAATTATCATTCTTTACAAAGTACTTTTAAAAATATAAACACGAAATTAAAAAATATTTTCCTCTTTTTATAATAACATTAACAAGTAAATAACAAAACACTGAAAAATTATACTACAGAATAAAAGTTGAATAAAAAATAAAATAAAATTTAAGAATACATCTTATAATTTGTTTTTTATATGATTTTTGCAGTTTGATAATAGTCAGTACTCTTGATGGAAAACTCACTGCTTTTTCCACTGAACATGGAATCAAGGCATGGAGTTTGGAAACACAGCCATTATTATCATCTAACTTACATCAAGTTGAGGTAAGTTATAGTTAGCACCAACTGGTCCATGTATATATTGACGGTTCCTATATATTAACATACATGTTGAAATGAGAATATTAAAAAAATCATTCCCCTGATTGGAAATTCTTTGGGTCCCAATAGTGAAGTCAACTCAATGGTTAACTAAGCTGTTACTTTTTTGTGTCTAAATTTTTTATTTTTATTTAAAACATATTTAAAGAGAAACAAACTTTATTATTTATTTAGTAAACTAAAGTATTCAATTTTAAAACAAAAAATATAACCTGTATTTTGTTAAATGTATTTTATTTTATTATTTCTATAATTTTTGTATTTTCCTTAAAAATCTTTATGTAGTTACATTGTTTTCCTAGCCATTCCATAGTGGAAATTTCAATGATGTCTAATCTACTTAAAGCCTTACATTGTATTAACTTAATACAAGGTTTATGTTAGTCATATGGAATAGATTTTTTTTATAAATGAAATGTTTTTGTTATAAATTTTACATAGCCTAAATTATATTACAATATTTTTAAATTAATAGAATAAACACACTTTTTGAATAGGGGAGAATGTTTTATAATACATGGGAATGCAATGCTCGCTCCAGTCTGTTTCAAAGTATCATTGTCAGAAACATTAAAATGTGATAGTGTGTAATTGATTTATAAAAAATAAGTCCCGCTGAGTTTCTTGCGCCGGTTCTTCTCAGGTCTGAGGTATTAACTTTAGTGAACTGATGGTAAATTATTTGACGTTCAAAAAATAAAGCATGTAACTTTTTATTTTGAATAAAATTATTTGACTTTGACATCCCAAACTATTATTAATTTTGGCCATCTTTCTCTTAACCCAACAGTTGTAGGTTTGATATTGCTTTGGAATTAATATATTTTCATTTTCCTACTTTGGTATCAAAATGTAGAATATAGTTCCATCACCACTCATCTCCTTCTACTTCATCCTACTCTCTCTATCTACCATGCTGTATGTGGACAAAATATAAATCTAAAAAGCTTTTTATATGATAATATTTTTTAAATCTAGCTAACAGCAGATGGCAGATGGGCTCGACTAGTGCCATCCTTGCGTGGCACTCTGTACAGCTTAAGTGGGGAATCCATTGAACCCTTGCCTTTTGATGCCGAACAATTGCTCTCTGCGTCATTCAAATATTCCGATGACTTAGTTATTGCTGGTGAGTTGTTAAAAATATTGATTCTAGTTTTTTATTTATACTTGCCTTTTATTTATCAATCTCTTTTATGAATCTTGCCAATTTTGTACATATATATAATATAAACATGATGTATTGATATACATATGTAAAGTCACAATTAACTAATTAAAATCAACCACGCAAGATAACTTGATGATAATTTTAAAAGATGATTCAATTTACCTTCACATTACTTGCATTTAATATCTTATCAGATTTTTAAGCTGCCACTTGACTTACGTCACCCGAAGCATGCGTTTATTTATTTATTTATATATATAATACTGTGTTTGATGATAGATAATTATTTATATAATTGATGGATCTCTGCACAAAAAAAAAACTATAATTATTTTATAAAAAAATTATTTTTGTTTTCTGTTAACTGAAATTATTTTGTTTAATTATATTAAACCATTTATTTTTTATGACATTTGCTTAATACTTCACGCTGAACCCCGTATACAGCAGGTTATGAGTAAGAAACTTAATGTTAAGACACTCTGTTCCCCACTTTCCGTCTAATTTTATAAGACATTGCGTGTTCAGTGCTCGACGACTCGATACTCGACGCTGGATAAAAATTTTTTGCTTTGGCACCAAAGCAAAAGCTTTGATGCCAAAGCAAAGAAATGAAAATATTAAGATATAATAATTCGTGCCTCAATTGGGGATCGAACCTACAACAGTCGTGTTATAGTCACACCCTTGTGCCCCTGCGCCACGACGATCTCTTTTTCTTTATAGCGTTGTATGAGCATATTTATTTGGACAAGAACCCGTACCGTATTCAAGGCATCCTTTTTCGAAATTATTATAAGATTTTTTTCCTAATTTAGTATACCAGCATTTTTGCGCCGGTGACACTACTGACATTTTAATGTCTGTTGACGATCTGAAATGTTTCTAATGGCTCAATATTGAAAAAAATATTATTTTGATTAATAATTTCTTGTATAGTTTATATAAATAAATGAGCTTCGCGCTGTATCTTGCACACAGGAGATTAGGCAGAGGGAATCTGGTGGTAAGACCCATGCCAATTCTGGAGGCATTGTGTGTTGAGTGGCGGAATTCAACGCCGCGCTTTGCCTCGACACCAGAGCGAGGAACTCGAAATATAAATTCAAATAAATATTTCATCTCCTCGAGTGGGGATCGAACCCCAACCAGTCGATTTTTCATTCACACTTTGTGAAGTCGTAGTCCCCTGCACTACGACTGGCCTCCATCAATTAGATTATTAATAAGATCATCTTTTAAACTGCCAGGCGCTCGTGAAACATTATGGGTGGGAGTGGACGCCAATTCCGGAAAAATTATATACGAATGTAGTTCGAGTGGATGTAACAGTGAACAGCAAACGGCCAGTTCCGGCCTCGATATTATTGTATTGAGACGTCATTCTAACACCGTAAGGGCTTTGGAGCCAAGATCTGGGACTGAAAAGTGAGTTTATTTGTTTTTTATTTCCTTTCCTTTTTCACCTTAAACTAAGCATATAGAACTTAGAGTCAAGTCACTCCGTTCTCTATTCCAATATGCTGCAAGAACAGTACTGTCGAATAGTAGTGATCGCCCTGAAGTTGGCTGTAGACGGTTGCATAGATTTGATTTTGGATATTTTTTTACTTTTGATAATTTTCGTATAGAGTGTAAAATGCGCATAAATTCAGAACGCTAACAAAAACAAAAAGCGGTCAGGAGTCGTCGATCGGCGAAATTGGACGTCACGTCATTCTCTTTCAAAGCGGAAAATATGAAAATAATTGAATCCCTGAATGGTGATTAAACCACCACAACCAACCACAACTATCGCATATATAGTTACGAACGCTGCCACGGTCGCCTCTATTTATTATTCTTTCTTCTTTCATATTACATTGTTATAGGTATTTATTAGGTAAATTATAAATAAAATAAATATATAAATAAAATAAACTCATGGTAAATACTATGATTGTAACCATATTCAACAGTTATTATTTATGCTATTTGTGATATTCAATTTGTTATGCTGATACAATCGTGATCGATTTATTTCGATTAAAAACAAGTGAGTGTGTGTGAATATTATAGCCCAATTTCTTAAAATTTCCTTACGTTATACTTTAAAGCTTATTAACATAGTTATAGAAAGCAAAATAACAAAAAAAAACTTTTTGGGTCTACCCCAAAAAGATCAGAATCCTGGGTAGAGTAATACATATATTATAAAAATAATATAAAAAGATTATGTGCGGTCTTTTTTTTTTCAATTTAACTAAACGCCATTAAACAGGTGACATCTATAAAGCAAATTTTCAGAAGAGTAAAAAGAATTAAAACTATGAGAGATACATATTAGAAGATTCTTACAATTTCTAAAATTGGTATGTGTTCTCCAAAATATAAAATAAAATGAACTTTGATTTGTATTTTCTTTTAGAATAGTATAAAAATTAACAACTACATAATGAACAAATTTAAGTTCAGTAAACCATCAATAAGAGTTATATTGAACACAATATGAGCACTTTTTAATTTTATTATTAATATTTAAACATTGCTTTTCCTTCTAGATGTAATATAATGTAATGATTATTTTCTGTACTTATTATGATTATTAATTGCTACTTTGTTTTTTGAATCTAAAAAAAAACTCAAGACTCGGTGAAAATCTACAATAATATAGTAAAAAAACCCGACAACCGCTTGATTACTTAAATTTAAGCTAGACCTAGACCCTTTTATCTAATACTACCTCATTTGAACTACCGGCTAAAGCCGGTGTTAAAATGGACATGGACAACAAAGTGATCTTATAAAGATTCCTTTTTTCTTTGAAAGGTACGGAACCCTAAAAAGCTAATGTTCGTGTTTTTTTTTATTTAGATGGAATTTCAGTGTAGCAGAACATCAATTAGCACTAAGTCGAAGAGAATGCGCGGGCGCAGCCGCCCCTCCCAAGGCGGTGGCGATAGCCGTGGCGTTACCTGAAGGCGATGTTATTGTTAAACGACCCGATACGCATTTGATGTTGTGGCAACATAGGGTAATTAACATTTATTTAATAATATATCTTATATTGTTTTTTTTTTTTCTACTTTTACACATTTTAAATGAAACTCTACTTAAGCCGGCTTATACAAGCGACCCACACACGATTTCGCTATATTACTTTTAAGTTTTACCTAAATCTGTTCAATAGATTTTGTGTGAAAGTTAAAAAAACATGGACCCTCACAAACATTTATAATATTAGTAGGATTATACAATTTTGAAAACCTGATCTTTTGCACACTTTACAGTACGCTCGTGGTCATGCGTCAGTTGACATAATTATCATATTAAACTACCACCGACGATTTCTTTATTGCCTCAATCCTCCCAATTCTGCTTAAGTTTCATTTAAAATGTATATAATAAATATATAGGACGGACGATGTGTCGTGGCCACCTCGGGGTTAGGATTTCAGAATTTTTGTACGTTCTATAATCGAGAAGGAAAGAAAGAAAATAATCAAAAGTAAAAAAAAACCCTGCAATTTAATTTACACAGCCATCTACAGCTAACTTCAGGGTGGCCACGTCTCGTTCTGTGCATACATTTTTTAACTTAACTAACTGAGTGGCTGACTGACAACGAACAGACGAAAAAACGAAAATTTGGTATGTAGCTGTAATCCTACATATATCTAGTACAAATACAGGTAGCATAAATATTATTATGCTTAAATTTTGTAGCATTCTTATATTTATATTTTTTGCTTTATAATTTCGTTGGTCCTAAATCAAGCAAATGTGAAAAATGTTAAGTAATGTGTTTCATATAGAATATTTTTGATGAAAATGTTTAATTGTATTTAATGAACCAACAGTGTCTTTGAAATAAGTGAATAACAAACAACCTCACTGAGGTGTGACTGGAAATGGGACAAGTTGCCACGATCCCCACTCGAGGAAATTAAATATTTAATATTTTCATTCACATTCATATTTCAATTTTTGTATCAAAATTACTTCAAAGTGCGTGCTTGCGGGATTTTTAATTTTCATGAAAAGACGTTTTTATAGATATATAGAGCTCTGTATTAAATTAAATTTTCAGCTTGATTCACCAGTAGCGGGCATGTGGAGGCTCCAAGGCGGTATGTTAGAGAACATGGACGTGCTTTGGCAAGCGGCGCAAAGTATAACAGATGCTAACACCGTGTCGCCATCTTTATATTTAGGTGTTCATAATGCACAGGTAATTTGAATTTTATTTTTAAAACAATATTTTAGTTAGTAGTTGACTTTAGTAGTGGCACAGCACTGTTTCTGTCTTTAAAAGCAAATTAAATGCAATTTTTTTTTGGGTTATTTCCAATAAGGGATTAATGATTTTTTTATTATGGTAAAACAAAACGGCATTGAGTTTTCGCCCTAGATGTAGAGTTTTGACAGTTGACACAAATAAAAAAAACTCTGCTATAAATGTTTGTAGGTGGCTGACATACGATAATTATATTGCATTTAACAAATATTTTCTTATAATTTTTATTAAGAACAATGAAAAAACCTACGTTTGGTTTAAATTTAACTTGGTCTTTATAACACTTAACTTCGTCTTTGGGTTTATATATCTTAATGTCTGTAATATACATAACCTTTGATTATCTATCCTGTGAGATATATTTCGTATAATAAAAAAGAGTGTATTAATTAAAAAAACTACTACTATGATTTTTACAATTATATAGTAATTTTAATTCCAGCTCTATATACAAGAGAGTGTGCTATACGCGAAAAAATTAGAAACGGCAATAACAATGAAACCGGTACCCTGGAAATTGAAACAGGCCCGGCCTCTATTGGACGATCGTAGTGAAACAGCGTTATCGCCATTGGACCCTACCAATTTAGCTATAGTCACTTTACACGGTACTAGCGGTAAAACAGGTATGTATATTTGCTTATTTTTATTTATTTTTAGCTTTACGCATATAGCTGGGGACGGACTAAGTGTTGGGACACTCCGTATCTCACATTGTGACTTTGTTGTTGAGTGGCGAGATTTTATGCCGCGTTGTGTCTTCTAAGTGCAGAAATGAAAAGTTGCTCCGAAATTATAAATAAGTTATATTCCCGACTAGGAATTGAGCATACTATGATTGTATTTACATTATTATACGCTTTTATTGTTTGTATTATTACTAAAATCAAATTAAAGTCAAGTTGCTTGATAATGATGTTTATATACGGGTTACATACAGGGTGATGCTAAAAAAAGTATAATATATATTTTTTGAATTTTTGATAAAACTCCGCATTAGAAAGAAGGGAACAATATTTTACGATAAACAGTATTACGGACTTTAATATTTGTATTTTTTCGTTTTTTTGTTATTTTTTTAAAAGTGCTGAACCAATTGGCTCAGAATGACACAATGTGGGACCATCTCTACGACATGTGCTCCCATAAAAACAAAAATCACCAAAATCCATTCATACTTGATTCAGAAGTCAGTGCATATGATACATAAACACACACACGCACACACACTCATGCACTGACTCTCTTGCTCACACACATACTAATATGTAAGTTTAAATCAATTATAAATACTACGATTAGCCTAAGGTCTATACTGTTAATATTTTTCTGTATCCGAAACCATTCTCGTTGTAGATTATGAATGGGTGAGTGCCTGGTGATCTGTAAAACAGGTATATACCCAGTATGGACACCAGTCTCTCACATTAGCTTTTTATTGTTCACTTCTGGTTTCTTTGTCAAATGTGTATCTAATATGACCAAGCTTTGTGAGATGAAAATAAAGATTTATTACTATTTATTATTATTATAGTTACAATCCATCAATACGATCTTACAATCAATACAAGTAAGAGTTCCGGATTGAGGATTTCATAAATTTTACAATGACAACTATACAGAACTAAAAAACGCTTTTTCATTTTTTGTCTAAACTTGGTTTCGTTTTATTTGTAATAGAAATAATATTATTTTATTAGCTTCACGCAGTGTCATAGCAGGGAAGGCAGAGCAAATCTGGGAACATAGTAGTAAGACTTTCCGTTTCCATTAAAATACTGCGTGGCATGCGGCATGGCGGCTGCGAGGCATTCCGTGTTGAGCGGTGGCTCGTTATCAAAGCAAGAAAATAAAAATATTAAATATATCATTCCCCCGAGTGAGAATTGAATCCAGCTGTGGCTTCTAGGCAGGTATATCTAGTTCTAGTATATCTATTCTAGATATGTATGAAAACTTCCTTTTGATTGTGCCTACCTAGGACTTTTTTTTTGTGCTCGAAGAGACTGTAGACCTGAACATTTGTTATTAATTTTACTTTGATACCTTCACGGAAACTCGAGATAAATGATCCTGAGAGACAGATAACAAACTGATCCTATAAGGGTTCAGTTTTTATCCTTTTCAGGTACGGAATCCTAACATAAAAAAACTAAATTTAATAATTATTAGGCACTTAAGTTACAAAAATGATGGAAATAATTAGCTTTAAACCGTACCGTCTAGGAGACGGTAAGCCGTGATTCCGTGGTGCTTGATTTGTTTATCGAAGTATCTTAAAAAAATAAATAAGTAATATACCGAGTACTATTAGAATCCACGAAAATCACACACAATCAATGTCAGATTGATCCACTATATTTTTAGATGTAGATATGGATCTGAAGTGCTCGTTGTCGTGTTTTACCACTTAGAAAAAGCTATACTCTAGCCGTGACGGAGGCACAAATGAAATATTTAATATTAACATTTTTTCGCTCAGGCGTCGAGACAAAACGCGGCGCTGAGTTCCGCCACTCAACTCAGAATTTGACGGAGTCGGAGAGCAGTGTCTGAGCATTATTCTCCCTCTGCCTACCCTGCTACATATAGTTAGTATACAGCGTAAAGGCGTGAGGCTGTATTTTTCGAGATAGACATTTTTATTCAGTATTTTTCATTTTTGTCGCACAAATTCATATTGCGTGCGTGACTACAGTATAAAATTCTCCAAAAATACACTATGCCACTATGCTATCAGCTATGTAGATATGTATGTGTGGTATTTATAATGCGAAAGTCTTCCATACTTCAAAAGAACTGTCTTCTCATTTTTTGTTATAAATTTGCATAAGGTGAATTTGTAATTTTTTTAACTTCACGCTGTATACCGCATATAGAAGTCGACCGAAGGGAACCTAAGATTAAGCTCTCCATACCCAATTATATACCTAATTTTCGAGACTGTGACAAGACCTTAGTTATTTTCCTTTACTTTACTTTAATTTTATTACTAAAATTTAAAATAAAAAAGTGCCTATAATTTTTTTTTAATTTTTTTTTAAATAATAAGCATGTAGATAATACTTTCAAACATAATAAAAAAATAATCAATATTTGACATTGCATTTTTTTTTGTTATTTCAAAATCCAAAATTCTGTATAACATACAAGCCGCAGGCAAAATCACAAAAAAATGTAAAATCCGGTAAGTTGGTACATGTTGTTGCTGGAAATATTGTTAAATCTATATATAATAAGACAGCAAAAATAATTTGTCTGTACATTTAGTAATTTTGACTGAAATGGATAGAGGGGCACTTACAAAGAATAATAGAAAGCAAAAATATTTTTTTAGAATTTCTTGTCTTTCTGTCTATCTGTCTGTCAATATGTATGGTCACCTTTTTCTATCAAAGTAATGAACCGATTTACTTGAAAATTTCACCAATTGCTTTGTTTTAACTCAACTAACCT
>DWAP01002001.1:0-14360 GCA_018230625.1 Heliconius eleuchia
ACTAGGTTCCCTCTGCCTACCCTGCTGTGTGCGGGATACAGCGTGATGCTGATTTTCAAATGGATGTATGCATTATACCACATATGCATTAAATATTTATATATCTATATCGAATATAAATATTTATATAGTAGACTTGTATTTCTTCCTAATATATTATTTTTTGCCAGACATGAATAGCTTTGTGTGTTTGATAATAAGACATCAAAATTGAATCTTAAAAATCTTGAAATTAGCATATTTAATTATAGCTTGTAAGGTTTTTTTGGCATTCAGGTGTCTGAAGTCATGTAAAGTACATAAACGAGAAGTAGTCACTTCCTTGTCTCACCAGAGAGGACGTTACATATCATCAATATAGTATATATATATATTGAGAGAGAGGATGGCTGAAAACTTTTTACCCCCTGGGACCCACTCATAAAATTTAAGTCTCAAACCCAACATACCAGAGGTCAAGATTCTATCAGCTCATTCTGCAGGAATCCAGGGCAGTAGGCGAGGCCATTAAGAAATCGTTAGCGGTAGTTTGATATAATAATTATGTCAACTGATAGACGAATGCCACCTCAGTCTACCCGTGACCACGGACTACTGCAAAGTGTTCGAAACGTCGGGTTTCCAAAATGTAAAATCTTAAATATACGCGATTAATCCGGTTAAATTATTTTCATTTAAAATGTGTAATAATCGTGAAAATCAAAAAACTAATTGTTACTATAATAAATTTGACAACACACGTACACACTTTTGTATACAGTGACATACACATTGCCATAGCAACGCGTATTGTCCGCATCGATTACAAAAAAAAACCTAACCCATACAAAATTTGTATTTAGGTAAGCCAAGCCAAGCGCGAGCAATGGCAGTTTGAGGAGGATTGGCTGAATTAACATTAACCGTCGTTACCCCGTCCAAGGAACCGGCAGACCGCGTCTTACGAAATCGTTCGCAAAATTTGAATCGTTCGTTTGCAGTGAATACTAAGCGCCAAGCGTGATCGTAACAAATGACCCGATTAAACATCCCAGCACCGACGAAGGAGATGGCGTAACGAGCCAATATATCAAAGGATTTTTCAACTCTGACGAGACTTTGAAGCTATTTTCTGTTTATTAATGAATGTACTGGATTTTCGAAGTGTGAGTCGGCATTTTTTTATGGGTTCTTTTTAGCTTTTTTTTTGGTTTGTGATATTTGTGATGTTTGGATATTGATTGTTTGAGGAAAATAATATCCGATAGTACGGACTTGCATTTTAATCATAAGAAATTACATTTATCTCCGATAAAGTGTGAAAGTGAAAGATAGCGACTTTTACAACACTAATATAAAACCATGTATAATATGTGTATATGTATATTCTGAAGTTCAAAAAAAATAGTTCAACGTTAAATAATTATTTAATATACAAGTTCCGGTCGCGCTCACTTGCGGTACTCTAAAAATCGTATCATTCAATCCGCTTATAAGCTAAAAACCTTTCGTTTTGCGTTGTTGATTCGAGCGTGGTATTTTTATCAGTCACATTCAATCATTTTATTGTCTCATCTGATGATACTGTAGCTAATTATGGCGCAGGGGCACAAGCGTGCTATTGTAAGCGCGACAGGTTATGAGTTCGAGTCCCATTTGAGGAAATTAAATATTTTCTTTTCCTTGCTCTGGTAACGATACAAAGCGTGGTGTTCAGTTTCGGTACCCAACATGTATTGTCCCCAGAATTAGTCGGAATGTGAAAAAAGTTACGAAAACTCTAGGTCTCCCTTTGCCTTGCGTGCTATGTAAGATATAAATAAGAAAGAGAGACAAAGAGATCAATAACATCTTCGAACCCACAACCGTTGATAATACCACCTCAATTCCAAAATAATTTATATAAAATTATGTATACCTTCTAAGCATATTACAATATTAACTTTATACAGAAACCTACCAAAACATATATAACCAAGAACTAAATTCCCGGCGTTAGTGTTGCGAAGAAGTTTTACGATCGCGCTTTGAAAACAACTGTTCCCCTCCCTACGTGACGAGCGATGAATAGATACTGTTGTTTTAAGATGGCGATAGATGGCCGTTTTGAATCTAGCTAGTGATTTATAGTTTATATAAATTGAATGGAAAACCGGCTTTAAATTACTTTGTTTTGTTTTAAATTGATACTTTTATAGGAGGGGACGTATTTGTACGTACGTTTTACTCAAATTCCAGGTTAATCTAGAGCTTAGACACTATGTTCTCATTGAGACACTTCCGTTTCTCACTGTCCGCTGAATTCTGGAGGTATTGCGAGTGGTGGGTCTCAATGTCGCACTTTGCGTCGTTAGCAGGGCGGGGAAATGAAAATATTAAATATTTCATTTCAACCTCGAGTGGGGATCAAATCTGTCGTAATTACAGACACTCGCGTCCTCGTGCGTCCTTCCTGTGGCTGTGCCCACGTGTTCAAATGGAAATTAATAAGAATTACGTTTTAAATAGAGGTACGTAGGTAGAGTGACAATGAGGATGTAATGTTAAATAACTTATAACCCTCCCCGACAATTGAATAATACAATACAAAAGCAATTTTTTCGAATTAGTAGTTCCTGAGATAATAGCGCGTAACCAAACAAACTCGTTAGTTTTATAGCATTGGGATAAAAGTGTAGGTATATTTATTAATGACGAGGCATAATTCGAGATTCGTTGATCGAGACGAGAGATTCGATGCAATAAGATCAGAGAAATGTCTTCATTTTATGACTTTACTTAACAGATAAAAAAAAATTAAATCGATTTTAGTTCAAATGCTCAATTTCTCTTGAGCTATACTTCTTCATCCAATCTTACGACAGCGACACTTTATAAATTGACGTTCTGAAAGTACTCTCGGAAAGAACTTTAATTGAATAAGAATATTTTAAAGGTTTAGTTTTTCTGCTATTATACGTATGTATTTAAGCTTTCGATGTTTTAGAATAGTCTTTTACGTATGGAGTTATGAACTCCAATATTTTTATAGTTAAATTGATAGATTCTATCTTTTTCTATATTCAATGTTTAATATATTGATATGTTGAAATATGTTAGACTATGCTAAAATGTAAACAAATTATGACGTTTATTTTTTTTTACATTTATTGTGATCAATGTCACGTTTCTCATATGCTATTTTACGTTTTATGACAATTTATAAATACTGTATATCAAACAGCATCTATATATATTAAAAAGAAGATTATCCGCCAGTAAAATTCGCAAAAACTAAAAATTAACAAAAAAAAATACTATTCTAAAAATCAAACCTAGCACTATTCTTCCAATCTCAGAACAAAAGCAGAGTAAACATAACTCACTTCTTATAAAATGCGATATCGTCCTGAGATCGTGTTTTTTCTTCCCCCCCACATACGTGACGGGAGCACAAGGAAAATTTGCGAGGAGCACGTAACGCCTGAATTGTTCGCTATCGATGACATAAGGGTTATTTGAAATGGCTTTATTGCGTGAGTGACGCATTTGACATTTTCCTATGACATTGATATTTTCTTGTTGGGTAAAATGATGTGATTTTTTTTATATGTCTGGGTACGTTAATTTTAATTTCTTATCCTAGTAGTAGAACCTAATGTGAAGACACACTGCTCAATTTTGGAAATCGTGCGTGTTACAGAACTCTTATTATTAGAATCTTGTTTTTATAAATCTAGTTGCTAAGATATTACCTTGTTAAAGAGACAGGAAAACGGCTTATTCCTTCTAATGGGAACCCACCCACAATGTCGCGTTTACAGTTGAACGCTGTGCTTTAACGTATAAATTTCTTTTTGCCTACTTGATTAATTATCTAGAGGCATTGTAAGTCACATGCGTTTCGTCACCACGCGCGTAAATGCGACATGACTTTTTTGACTTTTATCAATGAACCATGGCCAGTCATCTTACATTTTTTTTTTAAGAAAATGTATACATTCCTTTCGAAGGTGTAATTTATCATTGTGCTCTTTCTGCTTATCTCGCATATGGCTAAAACTGTATAAATAAGAGTAAAAAAAAAAAATTTATTTTTGTATAATGTTTCGAACGTGAATATAAAACATAAAATATTCCATTTGCATTTTCTATTTTTGTTATAAAAATTGTAAAATAACAAATAGCCAAAAAATAATTGCCAATGAAACGTACAATTGAATAAAACAATAGCGTGTTATTGAATTGTGTGATGTTTAAGCTATTGATATGATGACGCTTTACTTACTTCTAAAAATTACATATAAAATATACGTCATGGTGCAAAACTATATATTTATACGAGGCAAGAGAGGTTTCCAGAGACTGTAGTTGACTCCATAATCTGTGACTATAAATAAAGCGTGAAACAAGTAATAATAATCATTAAAAAAACCACAAGACTAAGCCAACCTGTGACATTCTGAGTGAGAGAATTAAAAAAAATACTCTAAGCATACAAATAATATTTATTTGTAGGAGCAAGAATTTTCATTAGTAAACCTCAATATTTTGGGATTTATAAGTAACATGCTATCTCTGCTGACTTTTTATTTTCCAAGATTATATCATTTTGTATGACCTTTACAGCTGGACCAGAATTGTTAAGCTTAGGAATTAGGCGTATCTTGAGTCAGATTAGGGCTCTAAATCTGTTTGACGGTTGGACACTGCTAAGTCTAAGATGAAACGAGCTATCAATAATTAATGGAGGATTTTGGCGTAACCATCAGGTAAGAAAAAGAAGGAATTATTTGATAATATTTATATTTTTGTTTAAAATATATTGTTAAAGTTGTTGTTGTGTTGTTTAGGATATAAAGTATTTAGGATATACCTATAGCTATCAGTATAAAATTTATTATTAATTTAATAAACATAATCGTGTAGTTTAATAAAGCGGGAGAAGCGGAAGAAGTAGTATATCATATCACTTAAAGTTAAGTTGTACGTTTCAAAGTATATATTGTATAAGTATTTAGTTTATAGTGATCTCATCTATTATATGTAGTTTAAGTTTTAGTGGTTCTAAATGATATGTAACTGCTGCATCTCGTTTGCATAATACATTACTAGCTTCTACGGACGCTTCGCTCCATTTCACATTCTAAGTGCCGAGGTGACGGGTAACGGGTAACGGTATACATTGGGCAACATCGAAACTTAAATTTTAAATATTTTTTTTATCAAAAAACGCTTCTTTAATAGCGTTAATTACAATGATGTGATTAACATTATAGCAAATTAACATAAATGTTTTTATTGCTTCACGCTGTATTCGGAATAGAATCATAAGCAGTGGGAACCTAGTGTTAAGTCATTCCGTTCTCCACCTTCCGTTTGTCGATACTTTGCATATTGAGTGGCGGAACACAATGCCTCGTTTTGTCTTAGAATTTAGAACAAAGAAATGAAAATAATTGTTTGCACCAAGTGGAAATCGAATCCACAACAGTTGCGCTTACAATGCAATGGCACTGCGCCACGACGGCCCCGTATTTTGATGTGAATTGGAATGCAATTCCATCATCAGAGCAGATGGCTAAGGGAACATTGAACTGCCTACTACCAAACATATCGAGCTTGTGCTCGTTACATTCATCTTATTAATGTGTTCTTTCATTGAAAAAAGCGTATTTTATTTTCTCACACTATTAATTAAGTAATACCTTGAGATAAAATAAATAATTCCAGAATATGACACAAAAGAATAAGAAAATACTATTTTACATTTAATCTTTATAGAATTCCATTTCTTTGGATCTTGATGAGTTTTACATCAACTATGATAGTTTTAATATCTTCCCAGATTTTCCGAAGACAATGAAAAGCAAATGAAAGGAACCGAAGTTTAATTTCATAGTGCAAATATAAAACCAAATTATTTTCTTATTTTTATTAAAGGTAATATAATTTCTTAGTATAAGACGTTGGAACTCATCAATTCTGTATCATCCAGTTGTCTTTTAGATGCGTTTAACACCGCATTATATCCAGTAATATCAATGAAAGCTCTAAATCATGAATATATTGATTCTAAAATCTGAATATACTACGTTCGATACCCACTCTAAAAAAAAATTACCTACATATATTCAATTATAATTTTTATTATCATTTATATATTGCATAACTTACTGTATAAAAATATATTATATAATAGCAACTGGTTGTTAATATTGAATTATACAGTAGTCAGACACTGAATGAACCTTACGCTCTCGTCCCAGGTAAAAGGCAATATTTAACGTACGGTCAAGCACATACGAATAAAGAGTATTTATTTAAGCCATTTTAGTGCTTATTTTGTTACTTTTTAAGTCCGTTTTAGCTCAAACACATCTCCCATATTACCTTTAGTGGTTTTCTTTATGGCCCTTCGCTTAGTTCTATAAACGGGCAGTATAAAAAATAAGCATCCATTCTCGTAGCGGCCTGCGGCTTCGTGTATAGCTTGAATTAAAATTGAAATTTTCAACGACGTTACTCAATAAAAATGTTATATATAGCGTAATTAACTTTTAATTACAATTAAGTTTAATTTATGTTACAGTGTTATATGTTCAAATAGGTTAAACGTATGGTTAAAGTTTAGTATATATAGTGAGGATGTACCTGATAGAATTATGGTTTTAAATGTCATGTGAGGTGACGTTTAAATTTAAAAAAATCCTTAGTCTCGATCATAAAGTTTTATTCTTCTTTTTATCTTCACACTGTATTCTGCACGTAGCAGCGTAGGCAGAAGGAACGGGAGAGTCTAGTGTTAGGATACTCCGTTCCCATTCAGACACTTTTATTTCCCATTTTCCGCCGAATTGAGGATACATTGCGTGTTGTCAATAGAAATTGAACCCACAATAATTGCAAATTGCAAAAAAACTGCTTACGTAATACTTGAACGGCCCCTCGACACCAAAGCGAAGAAATGAAAATATAAATGTATGTAAATATTTTATATCCTCGAGTGGGGATCGAACCCACAACCAGTCGATTTTACAGTCACACTCTATGCCCCTGCGCCACGACTGGCCATAATTTTTTTTGATGAACTTAGTGTAATTTACAGTTCAGAATGGAGAGATAATTGTGTTACATTACAAAATGCAGAGAATACTTGAGTTTAAAATAAAAACACTAAGAATTATATTTGAAATGTTTTAATAAATTTTAAATATCTTATCAAAAACAAATGTAGCACCAAGATGTTGAACTGCTGCAAGCACATGAATTTTCGGTACAGAATCTACACAATATTTCAGTTTATCTTTCCCTTATGAATTTTATATTTTATTAATTAATTTACGATTTATATTATGTAAAATACTGCTACAGCATCCTATGTTAACTTTTTGATTGTGGTTGTTTTTACACCAGTGTGCCTAGGGCATTCGTAGCCATTGGCTTAATTTCTAATCAAAGAAGTATTATGTTTTTTTTTAAATTTATTTAGTTATATTTTTTCCTTATTACCATGTTAAACTTTTGCTGAGTGGCGGAACTCAACGCCGCACTTTGTATTCATCAAAGGAGGCTAAAAGTGGAATGCATATCAAATCCCTTATCTAAATACTACTAATAAAGGCTTGCGCAGTTAAAATACCAAATTTTCAATTGAACCTCATCCCGAGTATGAATCAAGTTAACCCTTTCACGCATTCAAAAGATTATTAAAAAAAAGACCTTAACAGTACAAAATACATTTGAAAATGCGCACATTTTCTCCACGTTCATTAATCTTATCATCCACTTTCATAATACTCCAACTTTTTGTTTCGCATAATACAAACATAAAAGGTTTTAACAATATGAATAAAAATAAGCGGCTTACTCATGTCGCGTGGCATACGGCTACGTAAAAAAGGTGTACGCTACCAAAATCCCTGGCTAGGAATTGTCACTTTTTATCTTGGCAGAGTTGCAATCATTTGGTTCAGTGAACGGGTTAATTAATGAAATCTATTAACTCCATTCTCTTTTGGGAGTGGATTGTAACTTTTTCCTCTGTCATCTATTCGAGCGTTTTCTAACTACGGGTGGTCGTGGCTGTTTCATTGTGATTCCTCGATCAGTGTTTCGAGGAAATATCTATTGAGTGACAGTTTTCTGTTTGAAAAATGGGACTTTATGAATAAGAGCGAAACTGTATTCGTATAACTTAGTGTACAGTACAGTAGGACAGTATCTGAATGTAAGCGTTTTGGTTGTGGGTTTGAACCCTCCGTCTTTTCTCCGTTCTGGCAGAAGAAGTGCGGCGTTGAGTTCTGCAACTCAACACAAAGTCTTGAAAATTGGGGAAGCGTATCTTTATAATATGTTCTCTCTGGCTTCTACCTACCGTAGTAAATCATTAAACAATACCTAATAATTTGTGAATTACCTAAATACATACTATTTAATAGTATGACAGAGTCAATTTTTGGTATGTAAAGTCGAACTAATAAAACATTTAAAACAATACATTTTTAAAAATACGTTATTACTATGAAGAAATTGATATATTTGTTAAAAATACTAGGCTGTATTTTTGTTATTTGATAAAAGGACATCTAACAAGAATTGACACTTATAGAAACTGAAAAAAAATACTATTTATCCCTCCGTCGGATTTGAGATGCTATTGTTTCAAGATCGCACTTTAATAATCACTTTTCCTAAAATATATGAAGTACTCAAAAACAATAATTTTTAAGACTTTTGTGCCTTATTCTGTTTTCTTATATTGAGTCCTATACTTTTTAATAACTGCCTGTAAGAGATCACTTGTAGTGATAAGGCATGATATGTTAGTTAAGGACATGATATCAAATTTTTTGTACAATGAACAATAACAATTATTACAAAAAGCTTTTAGTTCAGGAACAAAGCAAAATAATTTAAATTAACATTTTCATACAAACGAGGTAATATATGAACCTCGTAATCTATTTACACAGTGTTATCTACATATATCTAGCCTGACATGTGATATAACGTGATTAAATATATTATTTATTGAGATTGTAAAAATAATATTAGATAACGATAGTAAAACACAAACTAGTTCGAGTCACGGTACGCGCGTTATATATCATGGAACATTGATGTGATATAAATATTCATGATAGTTGAACGCGGCATGTTAATGTCCCAACTTAAATACTCATGGTGTGGTGTAAGTCATAGGATTTCTTTTATTATTTTGTTTTATTTCTTGTGGTATAGGCGAGAAAAACATTATAGAACTGGATTTGTCTATTTCCTCTTTATGAGAGATTTTATTTTTTTAATCGTGTAACTTGACTGTGTTAGTCAGATTTAATTGAATGATGAAATGAATTAAATATTCATTATTTATTTTTTTAAATTTATATTTTAATTTCTTCGCTCTGGTAACACCACCATTTGCATTCACTTTGTCTAAACAGAGACAAAGCGAATGCAAATAAAATTGGGTTAAATTGAGCTAGTAATATTTTACATATACTAGAACAACACACACAAATAACAACAAGTTAAATAAAAGCTTATAATAAATATAAAAGTTTCCCCAAAGAACTCAATACAAACAACTATTGCACTCAATACTAACAATTTCGAAATTATATTTCATTATGTAATTGGCAGAAACAATGCAAAAGATTATATAAATAGATTTCATGAAATCAATTTAGGAACTGAGGTATCAATAAATGTTTCATATTATAATTATTTATATTACAACGCGATTCTCTTATCACTTATACTACACAAATTTAAAGGTGGAGTAATACGCCGTGTATTCTAGTAAGTGCCACCGGCTGCTTCTACAGAGGAATACGTTCAGTTGTTCCATTTCTAAATAGAAACCTACGTATTATAAATTTTGTTATATTTGTAATCTTTGGTTGTAATATATTTTATTTATATTTATTTTTATGTTGTAAAGTGTATAAAGAGTAGTCTTGAATGAAGTTGAATATAATAATTGTTTTTTTCACTCCTCACTTTCCGCTGAGATGTTCAATTTCGGTGTATCTCAGCGGAGAAATTAAAATAATTTAAATATAAACATTACCTCCAGTGGGAATTGAACCGATTACCACTTCGTTTTGGCCAAATCCTGTTTCACCACAACGGCCTCAAATATTATATACCTAACAATTATTTTCTTTCTTTCGCCTCTACAAAAGCATATTTATACAAAAAAACATTTGAGTACAAAATAAATGGTAACAAACACTGTGTAACGGTAAACTGAACATCTACAAATGCCTGTAACTCCATGCATTTAAACAGCTTTGATTCAATGTAAACGACTTTTATTAGGTTTTATTGTAAATATTTAGTAAATACATTACTATATTACGTTATACTGTTGTTCCTACATAAGTATTTTTATATTATACAGGTGATATAATATATGTATCAAATGCAGCTTCTCGCGCTTCTAGTGTAATATGGTTAAAGAAACATAGTGTTAAAACACTCCGTTGCAACTTTCCACCCAAGTTTTGGACATTCCTTGCTAAATAGCAGAAATCAACGCCAAGCATAGTCTTATTAACAAAATTAATAAATGAAAATAATCATCTCCCCGAGTGGAAATCAAACATACCGTGGCCTTTATTGTCAGATCAAATAACATTTTTCAGTATTTTTGGCAAAATATTTCTCTACTCTTAGTAACGATTATTTTAAAAAATATTTTCAAAAAAATCGGTTCCATAAAATAAGACACGGCGCTAGGTTCCACCGTTAAACGCGCAATGTCTCTAATCTAATTATATAGAAAGTGAAGAATAAAATATCTCAAACTACTCTTATATATATATTTAAAATGTGTGTAGATAAAAAAATGAATTTACCCTTACTTTCAATATTCAATTTAATTGAATATTAATAATAATTAATTAATTTCTTAATTTCAATAGAACATATGAATATATTTTTATTAGATTACCTGTAAGAACTCGAATAACCCCGAATAAGTTAAGCTAAGGCTTATATCTACATAGCAAATGTTATATATGTACTAAGAGTTCTGAGAAGCAAAAGTTCCACTACGGTCCGTTAGTGTTTCATATTTGTTATATTCTACGAAATGTTTTAGTTGATAAAACTGCATATATTTTAATATTAATTTTGTTATGCTTTTTTGAGTTTTAGGTACGGGAAAATAAGGTTAGGCCGATTTGAGATTTTTTTTAAACCAGCTTCACGCTGTATCCCGCACACAGCAGGGTAGGTAGAGTAAACCTAGTGCTAAGACATTCCGGTCCCCACTTTCTGCCGAATTCTTGAGGCATTGCGTATTGAGTGACAGAACTCAACGCCGCGCTTTGCCTCGACACCAGAGCGAAGAAATGGAAATATAAATTTAAGTAAATACTGCATACGATTTTTACATTACACATATTTTCAGGATTAATATGACTTATTATTAAAATTCGATGGAGAGTAAATGACGGGAACGGAGTGTTTTAACACTAGGTTACCAAGTTCCCTCAGCTTACTCTGCTTTATACAAGAAGGCATGACGCTAAAAAAATATGTTAAACGACTGTTCAACATTAAATGACTTTGAAATTGGCTCCATAATATTTTATTAATAAAAAAACAAACTCGCAATAAAGGCGTATCAAAATATATAAGGCTTACACAGTCTTACGTGACAATGCACTGCTGTTGCGTGTCTTGCTTACAAATTATAGACTTGGTGACACGTTTATTTTAACGCTAATTCCTTGTCTTTTCCACACGAAATGTTCTTTAAGATAAAATTTAATGTCTTTAGTGTTTTGTACTTCGTGGCGCAGTGCCTAAATTAGGGAATAATAAATGCGACGTTTGTGAGTTCGTTATCCACTCGGGAGAAAAAAATATTTTTATTTCCTTGCACTGGTAACGTTTGTTTTGCAAGACAAAGCTCAGCGTTAAGCTCCGTCGCTGAACACATATTGTCTCAAAATTTGAGTGGATAGTTTGTGTAGACGAAAATTAATTTTGCCTTTCGTATTTGCGTAGTAAAAATAGATATCTATTTCTATTTAAATAAAAATAATCCGTTAATATAAAGGATGAAAATGCATTGTTATAATTTTAAAAAACGACTATTATAAATAGTAGCTTTATATACTAACACAAAAAATCTTAGAGATTTTTTCTTCAGATATAAATAAATATCCATATATAATCGTACGTGTGACGTGGTTGTAGGCTAAGTTGATTAAGAAATAACCACACTTTGTTTATATATGAATACAATTTGCGTCATTAGAAATTATTAATTTCTTTTCTTTTAAATATTAAAGAATACTACTATACAATATTTTTTGAAATTACTAAAGGCCACGACTCTTTTTAGCATATTAAAAAAAAAGAATGATTGTGTATTAAATACTTTTTAAAATTTTTAAAGTGTTATTCTACATTTAGGAAAGAAAACTACTTATTTAGAAAACGTATAAAAATTTGAACGTAGCGGGGATCGACTCCTTGGAACCAATCAGATGTTCTGACCACTAAGCCATACGTTCTCTTCAAGCTATACCGAAATTTTTAAACACAAAAAGTTGTCGCCCTCGGTGGGCAAGGCCGACGCTCCGATCGCTTCTATTTATAAGACATTATTATACACTTGGAAATGTTCCCAATTCAATCTTCACGATGTTCCCAAGTTTCCCTGACTACCCACCCCGATGTACACAGAATACAGCAGCATATCCAAGCTAATCCATTTCATATCCATTCAAACATTTACAACTTCACCTTTGAACACTACCATATTTAAAATCGTAAATAACATAGATATATGGTTGTTTCTACTTTACGAGTAACAGCTAAGCGTTTTCTTAATTACTGAAACCATTTTCTTTCATTACTGAACTAGTTCAAGTAGTTGACTGAATGTAACGTCTCCGTAATTTACTTCGTTCCTTTAACAACACTGTATGAGCGTGGCTTCTGTAATGATGTGGCTAGTAATAAATTCAGTTAGCTAGTGGTTTTTTCAAAAGAGCCATATTGCCATTTCTATTTTATATTACTATTAGCGGACCCGCGCGGCTTCGCCCGCTTTAACTAAACATTTATTAAATATGTTTATGAAATTATTTTCAGTTATCAATACGATTAGTAAAAAATGATCAAAATAAGCGAAAAACAATAATAGGTAGAAAAAAAATAAGGGAAATACTTAATATTAGTAAGTAAAATGAACAAACAAAATAAGTAAAAGTAACTAAAGGAAATTCTCAATAATAGAAAAGATAACTAACTAATTAAAATTAACAAAAATGGTAAGTAAACGTAAACGAAGGAAACTTAATAAATACAAATAGCTATATTATCAACGTAAAATAAATTTAAATTTTTATTATAAGTAACACTACAGACAGACATTTATATATAAGTGTGAATGATGATAAAATTAAAAAAATATTATTTTAACAAAAAAATCGATTTCTCCAATTTCAATTGATTTCACCACCATTTTTCGATTTTCTGGACGGATTTAAATATTTATTTATGTATAATTTTATAAGACACGAGAAGGACATTAGTGTTTTACTGGAACCTATGATTAAAATCCATAATATACTATTACCACTACTTTGTATATAATAATTTTTATTTCGAAATTTAAAAATACGCTTGAGCATTTGCCAGTATTCGACATAAAATCAAAAGACTCATCAATAGTCAACATCTTAGAGAAAATGCTTTAATTATAATAAAATTTTCAATGCAAGTTTAATTGCAAGCATCGAATACTATGATAGTATTCGCCACATTGAATTTATGTTTGTTTTACGCTCTACTAAATAAACGCATGGAGTTAAGTTCCATTACTCAAAATGTCTCGGGTTTTGAATGATGAATCAACTAGGACTGCTACCTAAAAACATAAAGGTTTGTTTGAGGGACCCCGAATTACATTAAATCATATCGAGAAAACGCATATATTTTATTACAAATTAAATACATTCCCTCGAGTGAGATTAGAACTCGCAATTATGCAATCATCGTGTGCAGTCAGGCACGCCCTAATTGCGCCACGAGGTCGTCATTAATTCAATATAGTTAATACTAGCGTCGCAAACGCGGATTCGCCTGCGAAATCATAATAGTTATCGTGTTTTTATATGTATGTATATCTGTAGTGTACTTATAAAAATTAATAATATTATACTCTACTAGATATTACACCAATAATAAAATCTGATGCCATCTGGGTTCGATTTCTACTCAGAAAAATTATTTATTTTCGTTTCATCGCTCTGTTTACACAATGTTGAATTTCCCCACTAAACACAGTCTTAAAATGGGGAGCGAAGCGTCTTCACACTAGTAAAAGCTTCCTCGGGTATTTTAAATAACAGAAAAACAGCTCTTCAGTTCTA